>KN726230.1:0-50182 GCA_000816745.1 Ancylostoma duodenale
AAAGTAATTTCGAAAATTTGGCGACCTATTCTCGGGGGGGGGGATTGCTTAGTGCTTGAAAGTATGACATACCTACCTCTTTTTCACGCTTCAGGCGCGCATCCAATGAATCATTAATCGGCGTTCCATTCCATCCATAGTCCCACCCAAGTCTCATTGACATTACCACATCATACTAGAATAAACCAAGAACTTTATAATAAATACAACTTCTATACATACATACTAGCTATCAGGTTGGTGCGAAATTAATTGCAGAAACGAACACTCCAGTTCAACGTGTTATAACTTGGCTCAAACATAACTTTTTTCATAAATTTAATGCTCATTAAAACGCTCGCCACATTCTCCCGAGCAATGTAGTAAAAATCGTACGCCTCTTTTACTAAAACTGAGATTGCAGGGATCCACAAACTTTTGGAAGGCGATCTCGACATGCTCTAGATCAGCAAGTTTCCATCTAGGACTTGGGAAAAGTGATATTCAGTAAGAGAAAGGTCTGAGAAATCAGAGGAATTAATGAGAAATTCGATGCCTCCCTGTGCAATTGTTTGCCGGGTGAGTTTTTACCTGAGAGGCTTAGCGCTATACTGGAGCAAGGAAAAACTTGATTCTGTTCACCACTGCCAGCCATATCTACAGCAGATTCTCGGACATCAACACGAAATCATGATGGTAGGACTCTGCTGTCAACGCTTGACTAGGTTGGAGAAAGCTGCAGTCTATCACCCCCTTACAGCGCCACCAAACTCGTGACAAAACTTCCTTAGAGAGAAGATCTCGCTTAGTAAAACTTAGAAATCGGAAAAAGTCTCTACCCAAGCCTATTTACATTTTTTGTTATCGTACAGAAACCGAGCTTCGATTATGGTACTTACTCGGTCTAGCAATGAGTCATTTTGGGATGAAAAATTAAGTTAGAAGAGAAGTCAAAGTGGATGAGACGCTGTCCGGCGATCAGGTCGTAGGTGTTCACTTCCGCACCTTCCTTGCTCGTCGATTGAAGTCAAATGTTTCGAAACTGTGATATAGTAAGCATCTGTCCCTGCTCTCAACGTCTAAATGGTAGGATCCGATTTGGGCTTTACGACTGTCCTTAACGCTTTATTCTCAAGGAACAACCTCCCATCACGATCATAGTTGCCTTGGCGTTCGAAATCGCTGAAAGAAAATTTCGCGGACTAGCAGCTCAATGTCCATTGAAAGAAGATCCTGAGCCAAAACAAGTGCAAGATTACCGGACACCTCCGGTGAAAAGTGATCGAGTTTGAAATCATTAACCATGATGGCCCCAAAATTGCGTCGGCTCATCATTTGTTCGAGTCGACAAAAAGGTAGTGAGAAGAGCTAGCCAGAATATTCAAGAGGCTCTTGAAAGAGGAGGAAAAGCACTTTCAGAAGGTTACCCAAGTTATCTTGAAATTGCTCAAATTCCGCAGAAGAGAGAAGTTTATTTGTGCATACCCCAAAACGGCAACTAATTTCGCACCAACCTGATACTTACCAAACCTAATCCTTGGATCTCCAACTTGTTCTTTTTTATTTTAATTTCGACTGGCTTCTTTTTTCACTGTACTTCTTCCTTATTAAATTACGCAAAAACAAACTGAAAAGTACAGAACATTGGTTTATGACATATTTTTACCTTCACAACAACTTACCATAATCTATTCAAGTCGGTTTGCCTGTTTTTTTCTTGAATTACCATGGTGTTGGTACCATTCTTTTTGTTATAATCCACCAAGTTATTTTTACCCTCAGCCAGGTACCAGCTCCAAAACTGAAATGTAGTTTTTACCTATAACTACAATAGCATTATCTTCCCAAGCATACGTCATATCAAAAAGTTATTTACATCACCTTCATCATATATAGATAAGAAAGAATTTTCACAGTTTTCTACCTACTAGGACTTTTAACTTTGAGTATAATACCTTATATAATCCTACATTCTAGCCCAACAAGACAACCTAGTATAAACATTCATTTAAAATATGTCATATACTACTACTTATAACTAAGTACCTAAATACAAATAGGAAGACTCTCTTACCTGAAATGCAAAAGTTGATGATCCAACTCCGGCCGGACGTGGCCATGTCAATGGATGAAAATCCTTTCTAGAATTAGCATCATAACTAAAATGCTAATCTTACTAATTAATACTATTTCAACTTATTTGCACTTACTTTATCCATTGCAAAAAATCGCATATTAGTTTCGTGAACTCTTTTTTCTTATCCACAGGAATGTTAATGATTCTCAAATACTCATTCAATATCCTTGAATGTACGGCCTCCACATATCTTTCTGCACGCTCATTTTGATTCATATCTGAAATATGAAAAAAATAAATACAGTAGATATAACCCATTTACGACAACATACAACAGAGTAAGCACATAAGAAAAATAACCCATTTACGACAATATACAGTACTGGCCAAAAAGATATAACCTTTTCAACTTTTGTTTATAACTTCTTTCTATGTTAAGCTTGAAATATCCAATTTTAGCAGATAATGTAACTACTCGTTGCTGATGCATAGAGCTACTAAGGTCCACACTGCGCTTGCGTATTTTTGCAAGAAAAATTTTTTACTTAAAAAGGTCAAAACCCCTGATTTCGCACTACTCACATTTAGCTACTGTGCGACTTGTAGGGGTGGAGTTTTCATCAAAATCAAACTTTTCCAATAAGTTAGGTTCATAATTAACTGAATTTCAATGAGTTGAGAGGGCATCTTGACATTTTCGAAGCTCATCACCTTTAAATTGATCTCCTGCCGCAATTTTAGCCATTCTGGATCGCACCTACGGCTCTGTTTCAAGCTGGGTCTTGCTCTGCATGGCGCTCTAGGTCAAGCAGAAAGAAGTTGCTTGTACTGGTGTCCTGAGGATGCTCAACCGTTCCACTTATCCCAGCCGGACCCATGGTCACTATTGGTGCACTTCACGGGTATCAAGCTCTGCATTTTTATTTCGGTGAAGAAAGAAATGCTCGAAAGGCATGTTCACTTCGTATGAAAAGGCTTGACTGCTGGACCATCTGGGTAAACGCTGACATCTGAAGCTTCCCGATTATGATAAGGTAAGAGGACTCAAAGTGAGCAACAGCAGTCACTTGTAAGAGGCTATGAGCTTCCGCGTTCTATTCTCGAGATTCAGCCTTTATAGTAAAGAACATGGTCTTATAACCGTTTTATATGGGACGCGCAACCGATTTCAGGTTCATTTAGCTCGCTGTTATAGAAATGGAGCACGATACCTCAGTCCTCTGACATTTTCTTAAGATCATGTCATTTCGGCGCGTTATATTTTACCTAATTCAAAACATGGTGGGCCCTATTTGTGATGTATTCTAGAAGATCATACGCGTCCTTACAAGTAACGATCCCCTTATCAAAATTTAATTCGCCACCAAAATAAAAATCCAAAATTTGAAACCTGTGATGTGTACTACTGATGACCATGTGTCCAGCTAGGATATCTGGGACGGTTGAACATCCTTCGAAAGCAAGTACAAGTAATCTCTTTTTGCTTGAGCTGAAACATTTTGCAGAACAAGACTGAGCTCGAAACAGAGCTGTAAATGCGATCCAGAATCGCTGATACGGCCGAAGAAGACCAATTTCAAGGTGATGTCTACCGAGCTCCGGAAATGTCAAGATTTCCTCTCAATTCATTGAAATTCAGTTGAATACGAATTTATTTCCTTGGAAAAGTTTGATTTTGGTGAAAACTCCACCCCTACAAGTCGCACAGTAGCTAAATGTGAGTAGTGCGAAATCAGGGGTTTTGACCTTTTTAAGTAAAAAATTTTTCTTGCAAAAATACGCAAGCGCAGTGTGGACCTTAGTAGCTCTATGCATCAGCAACGAGTAGCTACATTATCTGCTAAAATTGGAAATTTCAAGCTTAACATAGAAAGAAGTTGTAAACAAAAGTTGAAAAGGTTGTATCTTTTTGGCCAGTACTGTACCACAGAGTAAACACATAAGAAAAACACCACGAATAACATACTACAACATTATGGGCCATTTTCGAAACTTGTACGCAGCCAATTCTGGCTAGCTTGACTGAGTATCACTACAGTACTGTTTTGATCATAGAGCACGTTCATTTTGGTGCAACTATGATCTTTAAAAAATCTATTAAACAAAGCGCCGTAAGGGGGCTAGAGCGGCGAGAGATACGGGGCGGCACTCATAGACACCGCAAACTTGAGGCGCAGTCTGAGGGGCGAAATGGCCGATTTCTAGAGACTCAGACAAGTTCGTTTCGGGACACATCAACTTCGTCACTGCTGCTTCTCCCGCATGCAGGGGGTAGTGATTTCATCATCTTCGCTGGCGGTCTTGCAGCATAGGAGTGAGGGAGTGTTTACAAGCTTTCAGGATGTACAATGTACGCAGCAGGAAAACCCCCTTCCACTGTTGCGACGCTATAGGCACCTCAAGTGAAGAGATGGGCGGGTTCTTTGAGAGCTGCAGCATCTTGGAGAAATGGTGGGGGCTGGTCCTACGCGGTCGCCTCATCTGGTGGATGCTACTGTCGTATCCCCTACTGAATTCTTGCAGCGATTGTGCAGTCAGGACATGTGCGCGTTTCGAGAAAGCTTCTTCACTAATACACAGAGTAAAGGCCTCATTATATCATCAAGGCATGACATTGTGTAACCAATCAACAAATAGTTGATGAAAATCAACAAATACTTAGCCCAAATTTCTGAATAACTCCCAAGCCTTTACCATTACTCTCGAGATTTGCAAAGGGCACGGGTGCTCCGATAGAAAACAGGTGTGCTGTGGCTCAAAAGTGGTGAAAACGCTAGGATACGGCTTCGCCGATGGAGACCAGGTCCGGTTTGGCCTAATAATGAGGAAAAACACCAGAGTAAGGGTTGACCGTTGACCTGGCTGAAGAGCCCATTGTGGCCCAATAGTGTGGAGCACACCACTATACAAGTCCGCCATTATAGAATCGCTTCGCTCTGCCCCAATAACCTGAAGAACGCTAGGATATGGGTCCACCGATGGAGTAAGGGTCCGGTTTGGAGTAATAGTGAGGAAAACACCAGAATGCTGGTCCACCAATGGAGAAAGGACACACCGTGGCCCAACAGTGACGAACACATCAGGATACGGGTCCACCGATAGAGAGTGGGCCCGCCGTGGCCCAATGCTGTGGAGGACGCTAGGATACGGGTCCACCGATGGAGAAAGGGCCCGCCGTGGCCCAATGGTGTGGAGGACGCCAGGGTACAGGCCCACCGATGGAGAATGGGCCCGCCGTGGCCCATTTTGTGGAGGACGCCAGGATACGGGTCCACCAATGGAGAAAGGGCCCGCCGTGGCCCAATGGTGTGGTGAACGTCAGGATACGGGTCTCCCGATGGAGAAAGGGCCCGCCGTGGCCCAGTGGTATGGGGAACGTCAGGATACGGGTCTCCCGATGGAGAAAGGGCCCGCCGTGGCCCAGTGGTATGGGGAACGTCAGGATACGGGTCCACAGATGGAGAACGCGTCTGCGTTGGCCCGGTAGTTAGGAATACGCTCGAATACGCCATACGATGGAGAACGGACTTCTCATACTCATACTCAACTCGTAAGAAGGACTTTATGTTTGGGCCCATTTAAAGATTGTTTCTGCTTCTTTATCAATTTTCTAGAGATTTGGCAAGTGCGAAGCTTTTGCACATGCCCCAAGTGGCTGCCCCACCCCACTTTCTAGCGTCCCGAAAGGGCGCTAGTAGATATAAAATATGTTTCTAATAATTGATATATGGACAACATTCACTTACTTGCACACATACATGCATACCCACACATACAGACTAACACACACATACTTGCACACACTTTCATAGATGCACTTTCACACGATTCCTTTTTAATTTTCATACATATAGTAATAGCTTTGCTCTTTTTTTCGGTTTTTATACCCTCCTTTCTATAATGTTAATCGCACGTGCTCCTCAATACTAAGACAATTTAGGAAGTTTCCAACCTAGGAATTTGCTAACTACAATACATTTACGGTCTATGTTCACTACAACTAAATCATTCATATTGCAACACAACTACCTAAACAACGCTTATGCAAATATTATAAGTTCAGTCTAGTTCATTACTTTCATTATGCATGTACACATGCACTTTCATGTGGTTTTTTCCTCTACGCGAG
This sequence comes from Ancylostoma duodenale, assembly GCA_000816745.1. NCBI lineage: Eukaryota > Metazoa > Nematoda > Chromadorea > Rhabditida > Ancylostomatidae > Ancylostoma > Ancylostoma duodenale. The sequence continues at coordinate 6,186 of KN726230.1, forward strand.
TGCCTCTGCCGTTACTAATATTAGGTTGGTGCAAAAACAATGCGCGTTTTTCGTTGCTTCATTTTCGGTGCAGAAAACTTCAGATGTTTCTTACCACCGGTGTGAGAGATTGTTTATGGTTCTGTAGCAAATTTCATGGTCTTTTCAAATTTCTTATGCATTTCAAACAAAAATCACGTTTTCGGTGAACTTTTGGATCTGGAGTGAAAGGGGCCAAAACAAGTTTTTTGTCATTCTGACTTCACCGAGCTAAAACTCGACGGCATCACAGCAGGAGCTGCTCAAATTATCACCATAGTTTTGCCTGGAGAAGTGCGAACAAATGGATGTCGCGGAGCTGCTTCAGATTTTTTCGACGTGTTGTGCCTTGCTTCGAAAGTAGGGAAGGTCAAGTAGGTCTTCCTGGGGTTTGCGATCCCCAACTGAGGAAATAAACAAAAAGCGCCCATTGTCCATTCAAAACAACATATTTCGCTTCGCAGAACCTCACCGGTAGTTGTTGTCAGATCATCCCTCCCTGTGGTAAGGAAGGGAGAATGAAAAAGCTCGACGAGTAGATGTTGATAATACTGAACAAGTACCAGATTGATCCTCCTTGCGAGGACTGCTTCGCTCCTTTGTAGCGAAAGAAATGCCACCAAACACTTGGTCACTTAGTAATAAACTATGAAGCTAAGACAGTCTACGACAAAAAGAAGTGCCTTTCTCGACAGCTGGACGAGAAAGGCTTTGTGAGATCAGCGGTGCTCAATAAAATAGATTCTACAGTCCTACACAGCACCGCCAGAGCAGACCTTGCACGACTGATACTCCACAGGCTGGAGCAACTGGGCTGGGAAGCTCGGACTCATACATCATAATCAGCAAACCTCTCGCTCACCGACTACCACTTTCCCGTAAACTTGGTCGACTTCTCCCTGGAGAATTTTTTCGAAGACTAAAGGGACACTAAAATTGACCTCCGGAAGTTTGTCGATCCTAGAAGGCCCTGTTAGAAACGTTCGGTGGTCGGAGAACATCTATTTTATTGCTACAGATTTGCGGATTACAATACTTCCAAGTCTCTTGAAAAAGACTGATTTTCAAAGGAGTTATGAGGTTAGGAATCAAGGGCATAAAAACGCGCATTATTTTTGCACCAACCTAATATTTACTAGTGTTTATTACTTCTGAAGGCAAGTCGCTGCAAGGTTGTTGATAAACCTTCCAAAAAACCGTACTGCTCAGCCGGCAAGATATGCTCTCGCACGCAGTAGTCAGACAGCTTCTTTCTGATAACTTTTTCGGCAATTTTACAAACTGCGGGGTTCATGCATATTGGGCGAAAATCATTCAATCGAGAAGCAGTGCCTTTCTTTCAGGATTCTTTCAGAATAGGAATAATAATACCGTGTTTCCGAACTCCAGGCAATTCACCAATTCTTAGTGAGAGATTGATTATGACCGAGTTTGGTAGTGCCAACTGCTCTGCGCAACGTTCAAGAACAATCTGAGATTTGTCATCACTAGCACGAAAAGTTGAGGGCTTAAGCTTCCTTAGCAAAGGCAAAAGCTCATGTGGAGAAACCGCAGGGGGTGAAGGACATGAGAAGTGCGTGGCCTCATTGAAGCTTAAAATCTGTTCATAACTGCTTTCCTGGTAGATGCTGGCGAAATGAGATGCAAAACCCTCAGCTACTTCTTCCTCTGTCCTATGCCTCATACCGTTTTCGTCAAGGAACGTTCGTGCTGCATTCTGTGATTTCAAGATTGGGCGCATTCAAGCAAATACTGAGCGAGGACTCATTTGTGAGACTTTTTTGCCTCTGTAAGCCTGGAATTTCTTTACGTGTTTATCAATTTGGATAGATACCTTCCTGTACTCTTCAGAATTAGATGGATCGTCTAGGAGCGAAAAAAGTCTGTTGCGATGCTTGAAAAGGTTGATAATATGTCGTGGATAATCACTCCATAGGTAATTCTTTTGTTTAACAGAGATGAAACGTGAGAAAAGTGAATGTAAAATGAAGGCAGAACGATGATATACCTCGTTGATACTCGAAGCATCGTCAAGAAACGACCATCAATCGATGATGCTAAGTTCATTAGAAATTGCTTCGAAATCAGCGTGGTAGAAAACGACAGACTTGTGTGATCCGCATTTCTTAACGATGGCAGAGCAGTGACGCAGCTAACAATCTGCTCGCAAGTCAATATCAAACCAAGGGCCCGGTCTGCCTCTAGTTGGATCGCGCACGTGTTGCTCGAGAAGTAGGTCTTGAAATAATTTCTGATACTTCAACGATCTGGGACAGGACGTCACTGGGTGGACCAGACAATCTCCAAATTAAAGTCGCCAAGCAATAGTATGTCCTTGGTTGATGCACACACGTCATAAAGAGTGTCAATCAATTTTTGGACGTTCGAAGCACAACAGGAAGGGGGTCTATAAACTAGGGCAGCTAAACACACTTGATTTGATATTATGTCACAAAATTTAACACAGAGTAAGTCAGAGGCGCCAACAGAGTGGGTCAGAACTTCCTCACAAATAATGTATCGGTTTTTACAACATACATACTCCACCACCACGTTTCGTGAGGATCTTTTCGAAAAGCAGTATAAGGTAGTCCAGGGCAGAGTTCAAAAGAACTAATGCGTGGGGAAAGCCGTGATTCTGTGACGAAAACAATACCCGGTTTCTGATGGTAAAGAAAAATGCAAAAGGTTTCAATTTTATTTAGTAGGCTCCTAACATTAAGCAACAAACATCGAAATACTGAGCTACCATGCTTTCTACTTAGTTTCCCTGTGACGGTTCCTGGCTTCGGAGGAGCCTGGGAATCTGAAACCTTTGTAACTTCCCCTCTATAGGCTACGTATTACTTGCGTTCTTTTCCCGTGCCTGCCTACGTAGGTCAAAATCCCTTCGACGCTCTTATTCTGTCAAACTGGCCCTAATGAAAATATGCTTGAATTTAGCACATTTGCCTTAGTGAACGGGCTCTCCTGAGCATTGCAAGAACTGAGAGCGTGAGGGAGAATGACCTTAGTAGGACGAGGCTTAGACTCATCCTATCTTCCCATTCTAAAAGGTGCCCAGGGCCTAATTTCAACACCAAGAGCATCAAGTATATCTGACACTTTGGTCTCGACGTCGGCCTGTTTTACTGATGGGAGAGTTTTTCTAGGAAGTTCAGGAATTCCATGAATTACCAAACTCCTTTGATGCAGATAGCTCTCACAACTCTTGTGAGGTGCGGTGATGACCGCTTGTAGAGCATGATATGACTCGATAACGCAGTGGGGTACGTTGGGAGCGTGTTCTTAAAACGACGATGCGACGATCGATGTCCAAATGAGCCTTGACTATTCTAACAACCCCACCAACAGGAGGATGGATAGGTGAGTTTTACTTAAATATTTTCCAACCAATAAGGTCCTCCTTCCCATACTGATGAGTTCCGGGAAGACCTTATTCTTTTAACCTAATCACCATCATGCATCAAAGGAACCACCAACGACTTACCAAACGACTGGTCAAGAACAGTTTTCGTTGAATCCGTGCTAGCATCTTTGCTTTTGTTCTGCTTAGAGCGAGTAACAGCAGGCATGATGCAGACAGGATAGATGAGCCGCTGCTCACGGTGAGTGCAGGGAAGAATGTTAATTTTTTTCATGTTATCATCGACTGCACTTTGCACTTCAGCATCACTAGCAAGGTAAAGTTGAGCAAAACATTTTTTTTCCTCGGGGTTTAAATGACAAACCCCCATCTGACACTTACTCTGCAAAACCGGGGGGGGGGGGGGGTCGAGCTGTCTATCCTTTGGGGGCGTGGCCTATTTCGGACAAACTGCCACACTACCGATAAACCGCTGCATTACCGGATAAACCGCTCCATCACCGGATAAACAGCTACATCTTCGGATAAACAGGTACCTGACTGGATAAACAGCTTCAGTGCCGGGGAGAACTATTAGGTCGTGAAGTATGAAATGTCCAATTTTGTGAGCGGTCAGTTTGAGAGCCGTTATCTTCGAAGCTTTAATAGGTCACTTCATATCTTTCTTTTCATTATAAAGATACATCCTCCCTCTTTCAAAATCAATTCCTTGTTTTTTGACCAGTTCTTCAAATTTTTGTTTGAAAGCATTTTTTGTAGAACTAATCAAAGACGAAAAATCGTGTCATTTTGGAAAATGAGTTCCATTTTCCAGGCATTAGAGCAGAGAAAGCTGGAAACAGCAGGGCAGTGTTAAGGGACATTTGCCTAGTAAATGTACTGAACAGCGTTAGCTTGGGAAGTTCCGCCCAGGTGATATGAAGCTGCAAATTGAGCCTTATGATGGACCTGGATATCGATGAGCTGGAAGCCGTAGCCGAAGCGGATAGGAGTCAAACTAGGTCAGTGTAAGCAACAAGGTGTGGCCTTTGTAATCCAATAATATTTAGGTATTCAAGGCAATATGACTATTAGAAGTGGTTCGGTAAACGAAATTTTCCCAGTTTGACCCTCAAAAATGGATGCCAAATTTTGACCATTTTTCACAAATCCACGCTGTTCAAGCCAAAGGAGCAGGGGTGAGGACCCACCTGCCACTCATACTGGCCAAACCTTGCTCATTCGATCACTATTGCTCTCAAGGATTAGCCCACTCCTTGCTGGAAAAAATGTGCAATTTCCAACATGATGTCGGAAACGCTCTTCGCCACTTGATCGCCTCTAACTTTTCACGCCTCTGAGCTGTCTGCGCAACCAAGCCACCATCAAGGAGGCCAGGCTATGCCGATAGTACAGGAGCATATTTGGATATCGTATACCGCATCTTGCTTTAGAAACAAAACTCAAGATCTTCTTATTCAAAATCGGACATTTCATACTTCAGGACCTAATATTATAAGAGAGTTCTTTTTATTAAAAGCAAAAAATGCTTTCATCTGTAACAGAATGGCCTGTTCATCTAATGCCTACATATTATTGCATGAGATTATGTGTTCCTTGTGAGGTCACTCGACCCAAATATCTGCAATTAGGACACAGTGATGAGGTAGTAGAGCCCAAGTTAATTGTTGCATCGGATGACTTCGCCGGGATAATGAAGGAGAGCACGGTTTCTGCGCGATCTGTTGAAACCTACCTAAAGAAAATGTCGCGCCATACATCAGGGAATTTTAATTTCTGATAGTTCACGCAGATATAAAGATGTATTGCTTAAAAAATTATTTATTTACTTTTGAAAACAAGTTTTCATTGAAGATGCAGCCCATGTGAATGGACACTTTTCAACTCATTGTATGCTGTTAAAACACTGGAACGTGCCAAGAGAAAATTTTCCCTCAAATTCCCTATGGTGACGAAGAATAACTCAAAAGCGGTAATTCTCGAAAATCAGCATTAAAACAGACATATTTTGGTTCGTGGACCTATTTTGACAAACAGCTCCATAGTGGAGCAACGGGGTGGTGTGGCGGCATCCCTTTGCGGATAAACAGCTACACACCATGAAAAACTAATGAGATTGGTCACAACGCGTTTCAAATTCCCTCAACTTGATGTTGATTCCAGCAACAGATAACATATGATTTATGGGGCGTTTCATTTGGAACATATCCTCATTACTCAAAATCATATCCCAGAACCATGACAACTCGTCTCGCTCAATTGAACTTTATTTCTGGAAAGATATTTATTCCTTCACTGCAACAGAGATTCGCACGTTCACTTTTGAAGTACAGGGCGTTGCAATGTCTGCAAACGCATTCTATTTCACCTATATTATATAAATCTGCAAGAGAATCATTTCTTCGCGATGCATTCGCAAATAACTTCAACTCGGAACTCCTCTTGTGGTTTTCTTGTAACATACCTTTACATGCTGCTGAATGATAGAATTTTTTCTTGCTTCTGAAGAGTCTTTTTCGGCGGCAACTGCAAGAGAACATTCACTATATCATAGCTTTCGAAACACACAGCCCCATTCAATGAAAAATTTCGGACAATATGGCATGCAAGGAAGAAGCATGTACAGCGTGCGGCGAAGGTCTTTGCAATCGCTCGCTAAAAACATAAGAAAGAGCAATATCTGAAAATTAATGGTCATTTTTTGTTTGTAACCAAGTTGTGTACATAAATATTATTTCTGATGCTAAGGTTCGCTCCTCTCATAGATACGCAGACTTCGGAAAGTCCAGGTGAGGCGTGCGCTCTGGCGCGCAGGTAGTGGAGGTAGTTTCTACCCCCCCCCCCCCCACTTCTCCATCTATTCGCGAGGAGATCCCAAATTCTTGTGGGAGTTACTAAAAGCCTTCTACTATGCAACCTAGAAAAATATTCAGAAAATTTGGGAAACAGATAGGGTATCTCCAGGTTCATTGTTAGCTTCAATTTTTGCCAACAAACAAGGAAATCGCGCTACCATACCTATTTTCGCCTGTTTAACGCCAATTTCACCACTGTTTTTCGTGATAGACATGCAAATATGTTCTCTCATAATGTATATACCGAGCCAGAGCGGCGCGAAGCGTCTGTCTCGGACCCGTGCGCCACGTTACCTCTGGGCGAGGTAAACTCTGAAAAAAGAACCCGAGCCAGAGTGCCGTTTCGCGGCTCCGCTTTCATAGACTATTAGTTGACGGGGAATTTTTTTTTATGATTTTTCATTTTAAATGATCAGTGTTCCTCATTCGTCTTCATGGAAAAGTAATGTAGTCGCTCGATTTGCTCTTTTTAAAGGTTCATTTAGGAAAGATGTGGGCACCAAACCCTTTTCGGTTCCCTCTTTTGGTATCTACTGGTGTACAGAGGGAAAAAATGTGCGGAGGAAGTGTATCGCGGCCACAAAACGCTATATTTCCTAGGTTCTAGGCCTTCCCTAGGCATTTCAGAAGGTTTCACAAAAAGTAGTGGTGAGACCTTGTAATGAGTGGGTAAGCACCAAAAATTCCCATACGAGCTCTTTTTAATTTAGAAGGCCCATGCCTGCTTTGTTAGCTTAGATGTAGCGCGAGTAGTGCTGTGTGCGAAAAGGTGCTCCCAAAAGGAGGACTGGTGAAGGAATCAAGGAGATTAGAATTGCTCCAGCTTCAGTTCTTCAACTCTGCTCACCCAAGTTCCAAACTTGCTCACGATTTAGGCTTAGGAACCACAGGTTTCCTTTCCCGATGAATTGCGAAATACCCTCTCGGATGGGTATGTAGAACCCTCCCCAATCTTAAGTTGTCCTTTTTCTGCAAATCTCTACCCATAATACCTAGAATTCTATTCGAAAATGGAAAAAAAAATCCGCTCTTCTTCGACCCTCTCAGGCGATGAGTCACCCGGGCTGCTCGTAATCTCCCCAAGTTCGTCACAACATGTACGAGCCAGGCTCGTGACAGTTCGGAACAAGGCACGAACACCTCACGAGCTTGGCGTGGGAGCGTCACGAGCTGATACACCTGCCTGCAAAGCCGATGCGCAGCCAGGAGATCGAACCCTGACATGCTCGCGCTTTAACAGCGCGCACATCAACAGCGCTATTGTGCATGTTGCACCGAACACACTATAATCTCTATGACCAAATAGATCATGGAGAGTGGCTGACATTATGTGCACCTCACAGTTGCTTAGGGGAAGATCGGCCTATCGATCAGCGGCACCGATTAGCGTGATCATGAGATCACAAGATCATTTATGAACTACATTCTTTTTCGTGATTTCTTAATTATCCAAAACGATGGTGGTGGTGGTTGTGATGAGTAAAATTGGTGAAAATTTGGGTTAAGGAACATTCAGCAAGTTTTGTCTCAAGTATACGCAGCATTATCCATGCCTTGGAGATGAGAAGTGGTCTTGTAACTCCTTTTACGTGCGTCAACGCCATGTTACCTCTGACCTAGGTAAACTGTGAAAAAATGACCCCGAGCCAGAGCGCCGCAAAGCGGCGCTCTGTCTCGGACCCGTGTGCCACGTTACCTCTGGGCTAGGTAAAAGTAAAGAAAATCACTCTCATCCACACGAAGCGCTGCTTAGCCGCGCTTCGCGGATGACAATGATTTTCGGATTGATGCTAGTTTGGGATTTATGGAATGATGAAATTGCCTCCTTAAGTGAGCATTCTTCCCCACTGCAAAGGTAGGGATAAATATTTGCCTATTGAGGTCCTGCACTATCCTAGAAGATTTCGCGATGTCTTTAAGATTCTTTGAGCTAATGCTTTCTCAACGCCACACAGGAATTGGGACTCTGTTCCGAAACTCTGGAAGAAGGCCCGAGATGAATTTCACTTCATCAATGTGAGCGCCGGGCCAATGTTGCATCTACTATTTTCCAAGCCTGGGTCGCTACCATTGGAGGAAATTTTGGGATCAAAAATGTTATTTGTTTACAACGAGACTGCTTATTTGTAACAACTACCGGTTTTTCAATTTCTTCTTCCCCACGTTTTGAAGATCGATTATGCTTGTCCAGAGACTTTTGCCGCACCCTGTATTTTCTTTATTAAGTTCCGATTCTTGGGCTTTTTTGTACATCACAAAACGAACCCTATCGAAGTGATACTCCTCACAAACTGGTTTTAAAAACTGTCTTACTGTCTTAGCTCTCTGCTTAACATCTTTACAGCGTCCTCGAATACTTCTCCCGTATGAAAACGAGAAACACGTGAAACAATAAAGTGGACAACGTGGTCGGCGTTAATCAATCCCGCCACGTGGGATGCGCCACGCATTCGACTTCATCTGAGCATCGTAGAGGCGTTGAATGCGTATGTTCCCTGTACAGTGACTTGCGGGGGTCATCCGATGTACCAAGTCAGTGCTTCATCCTCCCAGACTCCTCTGGTACCAATTTACCGACCCCGGAGGGATGGATGGCTTGGTTGGCCAGGGGCGCGATCGGCCTATCGACCGTGTGCGTGCGCAGCGAACCTCGTACCACTGCGCCACACGCGCCACAACGTGAAGCAATACACATTGCTAAACGAGTTAAAATATAATGTGACCAAATAACGTGGTACACTATAAGCTCTGGGTTAATCACAACTTTAGTTATATCGTCAACAAAGATTACATACTTTGAATCGCTAAGCAACCTCTTGAGGAACGCACAGACACCCTTAGGTATAACAGCATTCTCATGGACACCACTCATGCTTGTTTCTTCTCGCAGCGTCTCAGATGATTTTTTTTTCCTCTTCACACTCAATAATTTCATGTTCATTATAGGTAGATAACCTCATTCTATTATCCCCGAAAAGCACGTAGCGCGACCGTGCTGCTGGAATCCTACGAACCATAGGGTTTTCTTTATAGTTAGTTAGTTTTATTGATAGTTGACACCAAATATGATGAACAACTATCAGGAAAACCCTGATTTGCAGCTGCAGCGACGATTCCATCGGTGAACGGCGCGGTCGCGGCGGCTTGCTTCTCGAGGCCGCAAAAACGCACCCCCATTGACGACTACTGTGTATGGTCTGTTAGCTCAGAAAGTGCACTAGGGCGGTCTTTGTCTGCAATTACGACTTTGTTCTCAGAATGCGTCTAGAAGGAAATTTTACTAAATGGCTGCCGGGAAACATCAAAATGGATGGAATCACATCACATGCATATCAAAAAAGTGTAAAAATTAGATCATTTGACCAAAATCGTGATGAGGTCGTAATTGCTGCCAAAGTCCATTCTGGTGCATTTCCTAAGCTAATAGACTGTACACACTTGCTGATCACGACTGTACCGCGTGCCGAGACTGGTGGACCTTGGTCTGTCTAAAATTACAATGACAAAACGCGGTTCAGTGGAAAAACCTATTATTGGCAAAGTAATAGGGAGACAGCCTTCTCCTGCTGAGCACGAATAGGTTAGTGCTAGAGTTTTACATTCGAAAATGTTTTCGAATATTCGAATATTCGGACCTTCGAGCTTTTTATTTTTGCGAACCACCGAATTTTCGAATATTCGAATGTTCGAATATTATTCCATTTGGTAAAAACATTTTGTAGACATGCATGTAGCCGAACAATGCGATATGTTTCCCAATCACAACGGGAATGAAACTTTTCCGGTAGTAAGTTTCGCTTGCCGTTTTGGAGTTTCTCACAACTTCCTCATGAATGGAAGCTTGTGCTGCCGTGGAGTTGACCCCTTATCGGTTTTAGAATTGCAAGTGGTTAAAATTTCTAAGCTTGAGAACACCTATCTCTTTTGAGGTCCGAAAACATTACTAAAGGATCGTGAAGTGGATGGAACCCTTCGTTCGTGAAAAGGCTTTTTCTTTAATATCTCTGTGTTTTAGTTCAACAAAACGAGCCATGGTAGTGACTGTAGAGGTATTGACGCGGTAAAAAAAATGTTGGGTACAGTGGTTCAGTTACCTTAATCATGAATGAGCTTCGCGCTATGAACAAAAAAGCGTCAGCGATACCAAAAAAAAAAAAAAAAACAACTGCATGTTATCCCGTTCCTCATTATTACTTCTGTTTATCCAGTCCAACTGCATGCTTGTATGTTGGATGTGAAAACCAAAAGAACTTCTATAACAAGATGTCGGAGTATGTTTGGCCAGAAAAAATAACAAGAGGATCTTAAGATTTTGTGTGAACTTTGAACTCCATAACTAACGGTCATGTACTTAGAAAGAGTACCAACAAAGCAATACCTGGAAATCGACTATGGAAGAATGTTGTGTAAAAGTTATTATTATTATAACTTGCAGTTTTCTTACATAGTTCTGGAGGAAAGGCTTGAATAATCAGAAGTTTGGTTGAAACTGCTGGTTTTTCAAGTGTCTAAAAAAGTATAATACATACATAGGTTTTACCGAAGAGATCATCGTCGCCAACGTCGTATAATTTGCAGAATTGCAGTTTCAAAGCTTTCAAATACGTACAAAGATATGCGCAGGTTTTTGGGAAAATTGAGACTGACATGAGAAATTGAACTGGGGTTTCAACTGCAACTGTTCTTCAGCGAGAAAGTGGAACGCAAATAACAATTGCGAAGCAAAACAGTTCCAAATGTTCGAATTTTCAGCCTAAAATATTCGAATGTTTGAATTCTCGAATAATCCCGGGCCCTCGAATTTTCGAATATTGCGGGGCTATCGAATTTTCGAATATTCAAACTTTCGACTTTTTCGGCACCCCCGAACTTTCGAACATTCGCACATTCGGATAGGTATTCGAATTTTCTTTCGATTCTTTCAAAACTCTGATGAGTGTCTGGGGGTCTAATTAGCTCACAGGCAGCATCATCGGAACCCTGATAACGATTATCAACATTATTTTATTGTTACGATACTTCATTATTACAAAATTATTTCATCATTTTTTTATTACTATTTCATTATTACGTCTGCTTTCTACCTGAAATCGACATCTTCTCTCAACTTCCTACCGTACACCTGCCGTAACCCTACAAAAATGGGGATACGGTGCAAAATGGATACGATATTCGTGTTCAGCACTCCAAATACCCCCCCCCCCCTATGCGAAGTTTCAGGCAAAAAAAATTCCTGAAGATTTTGGGGCCGTAAAGGTCGAATGGCTCTGAACACTTCCAATTTTCTAGTTGTGAGAATAGCTAAAAACTATAAACATTTAAACATTCGACTGGTATGAGGAGTATAATGCTCAAATTAACAATGCTGCTATCGTATTCTATCAGTCCAACACTGGAAAATATCCTACTACAGTGGCCAAATAGATAAATTTTCAAGATATTTTTGGTGGAACTACGGTAGCCCGCAACTACACAAAGTTCATTTTATTCCACGCGTAGAGCCAGGCGCGCGCCTTCTGCGGTGGCTTTTTTCGTATTTTTTCGAAAAAGTTTGTTGTTTGGTTACAGATGTTCTGTTCATGTTGAAGGCTCCTAATTAGTCTTGGTAGCTCATTTGCAGTTGCAATGGATATAATTGCATGCGCTATACATAATTCCATCTTTGACTTATCTCGCAAAGCTTCCTCTTGGTGGAAGTGAGCTTTTGTTACAAATTTTAAGCGGAACACGCAAAGAGGAGTTAATTCCACCATTCTGACATACATATTTGATGGTGGTATCAACTTCTGTTAGCTAGGTGTCAATTTCATAACTGATATGCGGTCCCATTCTGGGACTGGATTTCTTACCATACGTAGATTTCTTGCGGCTTCGTCTCACTACTCGTTCTTGCCGCGAGCATACAACTTGACAGGCTTCATTTCAAAAAAAGACATAGGGAAGCGCTCTTAACGTGGCTGCTTATTTCGAACGCATTTCACTGGTAGTGCACAAGGTCTCCTTTACTTTCTTCCTTTACTAACTTTTTTTTTTTGCCGACGACCTCACAAGCTTGCTCATCCTTCTGTTTGTTTCTGATTGTTTACTAAGTTTTTCATGAAGTTTATGACTTATTTTTTTTCGATAATCCTAACGCTTCTCTATTTTTTTTTTTTTTTGAGCAGCGATTTCCCGAATGCTCTTATGACCACGTAATTGATTATTGCTGTGATTTTGCGATATTTGCTCCTGATTCGGTGAGCGTAATCTATTAGCAATAGTTTTTCTGTTTAGATGAACCCTATAACCAATATTAAAAATCAAAACAAGTTGAATGAAAGCGAGCTGAAGTTAGGAATTTCTGGAGATTTGGGCAAGTCATGGCATCAGAAGTATAAAGACTCCGCTTGGATCTACATTGGAGGCTTACCATACGAACTTACCGAAGGAGACATCATCACGGTCTTTTCCCAGTGAGTTTTTTTTACTACTTTTTGATTTCTTCTTACGTATAATAGTGCCGATGTTGGTTGAAGAGTATAAAAAACTGAAAACCTAATGTGGTGTTTCATACGGGTTCAATTTTTTGAAGCTTTTATGTTTTTGCTTCCTTCATTTTTGATATTCCCTTCCCTTCAAGTACACCTTGAATACAGTTGTCGTGGCCGCGAAACATTTAAGAGTGCGAAATATGAGGGACTAGACGATGTGTCAGGCTTTGTTCGGGTGTTTTACTTCTACGGCTACTTAGTGCTGATGACGACGATTGTTAGACCCGTTGAAGTCATCCCCTCATTTGTTTGTGTTGAAGTCGCGCTACCAACGTTGCCCATCCTTCCTTTTTTGTTTTCGCTCGCTCTGTTTCCTTCTTTTTTTTTTCTTCACATTTTACATCTTTTTACCCGTATTATAACCATGAGAGTTGATCTCGTCGAGATTTGGGGGTTGTATCCGATCTCGTCCGACCCCGCCCGTCCGACCTCGTCCGCGTTGCAGCGTCCGATCTCGTCCGAGCGAGGTCCGATCTTGTCCGAGTGGAGTCCGATCTCGTCCAAGTGGAGTCCGATGAAGTCCGAGCGAAGTACTGTCTCTGTTCATGCACTGTGATATGGTATAAAGTAGCGGTCAAATACTCCATGCTGTGTGAGACATCTAAGATCATTAATGTAACGCTAACGCGCGTGCATCAGTTATACTGGCAACCTTAGAGGGGGGTCCAGTAGATGCGCATCCCCACACAGCGTCCTTGTAAGCTAATCACAGCTCCGCCAGAAGCTAGAAGCAGCATTTCCTCTGATAACTGTGTAGCAAAAACGCAGTTCGAACGGCGTGATGGTTCGAGTAGAAATCCTAGCAGCACGTGTTCCCAGCTGCTGCCATCCTCCTTTCTATTGCTGCTCAAGCTTTTGTCCCTTTAGCAGCAATTGCTGAGGGATGGCAGCAACTGGCAACAATTGCTGCTAGGGTTTCTACTCGAACAATTACACCGTTTGGGCTCCATTCGTGCTGCACAGTTAACAAGTTCACGTTAGTTAGTCGTATAGTTATCAACGTTGTTTCTAGAGCATAAAAGGATTCGCACATGGACTGACATACATGTACAAATGACTCAACGATAAAACTACAATCACTAGAATTTCACAGTCTGCCGTTAAAACAGTTATAATGCTTTAGTTTGAGCCGGAGAGATTTCTGCAACGCCTATCCTCCTCCACGTCGTTATCCCCAACAAGCAGATCATTACTTGCCATGTTAGAGAAGACTAAAGACAGTGTTCAATCATGATACGCAGCTATGTCTAACATGTAAATCAGCGGTTTTCTAGTTGGAGATAATGAGGTGGAAGAGGCTAAGCGTTGCGGAAATCCCTCTGGCTCAAACTACAGCACTATACAATGCGTGCAAACAGCAAAAACAGGCGTACAGGCCATTCACCGCGCACTCGGTATCGCACCGCTCAAACGCATGTGTTCCACGTACTTCCACATCATTTTCGGGGACGTTTTAACATGTCAGGTAGCTAAAAACCACTGGGACCATTAAGCTAAAACGTGTGCGACTTGTCAAGACTACCTCTGCGCCCTCCACGTAGGATATCACCTATACCGAGTCGGTTCTGAACCGCCTGTAAAACTGGCGTATCACGGAACACTACACTCGAAATTCTCTTTTGCGCACCTTACACGAGATCGGACATGTTACGGACGAGATCGGACCCCGCTAGGACTAGGTCGGACTCCACTTGGACGAGATCGGACCACGTTCGGACGAGATCGGACGCCGCAGCGCGGACGTGTTCGGACGGGCGGGGTCGGACGAGATCGGAAGCAATCAGATTTTGGCGTTCTCCTCCAGTTAATCTCTTTTTGACCGATCTTCATTGTTTTCCTCTTTTTATTGACATTTTTTTTCTTGGCTTGACCTTTCGCAAAGTTTTTTTTTTCATCAGCTGCATTCTTCTGTTCTGCCAAAATAGCAGATAATCGACAATGTTAGCGATTTAGCTGATGAAAAGGCAGCATTGGCGACGATTTCATATCGTTCCACTCCCAGGCTCGCAAAACTCGACCCTCACAGTTCATATAATAAATTTTTGGCAAATTTCAGCGCCTCAACACCAGTATACACTGAAATATCAAACCTGAGGTTTTCAGTGGGTGTTGTCACTTAGGATATCGCAGAGACATTTACCTTTTTGGTATTTTCGCATCAGAAAACAGTGAACATAAGAAAAGTGCTCTCTTCTCGAGTGCTTATCTCATTTACTTAGAGCAGTTCGCCAGCTGAACCTTTCGCTAAAAACCTTGGAGGAATGCGGTGGTGAATTGCTGATGTCTATGACGAATTCCGCTATGTAACATTTTCCCTTCTGCTAAACCAACTAGAAAACGGCTCATGAGATCAAAATAACGCATATTTTGTGAATCTAACTAGCAAATCACCGCTCAGTTATTTAGTGGACTTGAATTTATTTAAATATTTGATTTTGATTTGTAACAGGCAATTATTCAAAGCTCTCTATCGAATAACAGAGAAAGGGGAGGAGTGGCAGCTCCGCCACTCCGTGGACCCAGTTGGAAGGCTTCAGGCGTTTGGACAACAAAAAGTGTCCAAGGATGCTGTCGCGCTCGTGTTGTTCGTGTTTAAACATGTACAGTCGAGTCAGAGCGCATTTATTCTACCGCTGCATGACAATCACTGTGCAGTCAAGGTATCTATATACGTAATCTGTATATATAAAAGTGAAAGTTTGTTTACAAAATTTTGCGTGTAGGTTCCACGGGGGCCGGCGGAGGTTATAGGCTTCTTTGCATCTGGGACTATCGATTGGTTTATCGATTGTATCGATTTTATTGATTTTTCGCAGTTTTTGCCCAGGGACTAGCGAGAACATGCCTACTGAGGTTTCTCAATACGCTGAACACAAATGTGACCACCACTTTGTGCGAAATTATCGATTTATTGATTTTATTGATTTTTCGCTATTCTTGTCCATGAAGTGGTAAAGACATGTCTATCTTGGTACGTCTACACGCTGAATACGAATATAACAACCATTTTGGGCGAAATATCGATTTATCGCTTTTATTGACTTTTCGGCATTCTTGCACACGGGTCGGTGAAAACGTGCCTTCTGGGATTTTCCGAAACACTGAACATAGATAAGGCGAGCATTTTAGAAGGTTTCATTCACCAGTCAAGCAACTTCACCCCATTTTTTGAGGGGAGAGGGGAGGGGTGAAGAAAGGTCATTTAAGCTGATCCCCAATTGATGAACCTTTTGGAAGGATTTTTTGGTTCAACAAGTGTTGGCATCAGCTTCAAATGGCCGGGAGAAAGTGAACACCTGAGCGAAGCCGGGTACACCATTCAATATAACATGGTTTTAGCTGCTGTTATGAGGGGAAGGGAATGATAGTCATTAGGACATTAGGATAGTTCACGCACAGAATATGGATCAAACTCCAGAAATTCACCCGATATGCGCAACTATGCTGAACTATGTTTAAACTCACCCGTATGATGTCGTCTATATTGCATTTGCACTGACAGAGATAAAATAATGAAGAGAGAGCTCGTAAGAGAAAATGTTTGTGAATTGACCCAAGCGTGGTAAACGAGTTTTTTTTAGATGCAAAGTTGCCGTTTCTCTCACTCTTGAAGCTATACATGTCATCGATAGCTTTTCTAATTCGAATCTTTGACTTCCATCATCACTTATGCTTGCTAACGATTATTTTGTTGTTTTATTGAAGCAAGCTCTTGTCACTGTGAAGTCTGGTTTGTAAGAGCGGGTAGAATAGAAACACGAATAAGTTAGACGATGCTCGCATACTGCAGAGAAATCATGTTCTATCGTGGTTACACGTGTCTGAACATGACATTGGACATATTCTGTTGTCCAAGTGGCTAAAGCCTCGATGGAACAATAGAATTACCAAAAATATTAGCTTCAATATTAAATAGTTATTGATAAATATTTTAAAAATAGTGGTAAAAGTAAACATGAAAAAAAAAACAGGCTTATACTGTATTTCCATCTATTTTGTAAAGTAATTTCGAGAAATCGGCGACCCTTTCTTTCCCCCTGCGTCCGCCACTGCTACAGTTTAATTTGACGGCAATATTACATCTTCGTCCCTACTGCAATTAATTTCTCGTTAAACATTTCCTTTTTCACCCTCAAGAAATTGATACCTGCTGATATGTGCTGTAAAGATCATGATCTTAGTTTTATATATGCAACGAACGTTCTGAAATAAATATCCTCCACATCAGTACCAGTAAATCTTCTTCACATGAATTGCAGTGATCTGCAAAATAAAGCTTGGTTTTTGGAGTGGCAAGCGAAGCTTTGAAAATGGAACTAGCAATTGCCGAAATCAATTTTTTTGGAGATTTGTTACACCTATGCTATAACTGAATCAACGGGTTTACGTATGGTTTTGGAAAAGTCATCATTTACTTTAAGAAAAGTGGTTATTGATGAGTGCTGTTAGGGTGATATTATTTTCACTTCACCGTCACCGATTTGAACTGGGCTTGCTCAACTTTGACTCGTGTTTATTCGCGGCGCGACTGCGTCTATGGACACTTCAATCGCGCGCTTTTGTCTTCTTGGGCTTGGAGGAAAACAACTAATCGTGGTTCTTTTAGCGAGTGAATTCCCGTACATTAAGCCTGTTGCTTATCTGAATAGAGTAGAAAAGAGTTCGCGGTCTTACCGAAGCGATACGCACGGGTGGTAAACGTCCGAATCAACGCAGCCGTCGTTTCTTGGAGCAGCGTTATAGTGCAGCATTTATTCCATTCTCGGTTTAACCCGTTGGATTTATATTCGCTCGTGTTCACTAGCTCACAATCAGTAGAGCATGAAATATTAGTACCGAAGTTCACCATAAGTTAGCTGCACAGTATGAGTTCGTATGCTGCGTAGAAAGAACTTCTTCGTATAACAGTTCTCGGACTCTTGAGACTGTATCGCTTATGAAAACAACACACCCGAAGACTCACTCTGCTGAACCTGATCCCTCGATCCTACAGCGCGCCAGCTTACACCATTTGGAAAAGATCTGCATAGCCGAGAATTGTCAGATTGCTGTTTCTTTGTATTGAACTGTGTGTAATGCAATAAATAAAAGCACCAACAAACTTTCCGTGGCTCATCTGCTGGTTTTGCGATGTCCGTGTATTAGTACACGGCTGGGTCTTGTATCGAGAAGAGCATGTGGTTGCGAACACATGTCTTCCTTGTTAGAGAAAAACGTGATTGTTTCGGGAATACCATACTTTAGCAGCCTTTTCGATGTAACCTGCCCCAGTGCTGAGCATCGTATGTTTCTGTGATGGGTGCCATGGAACACCCAACGGGAAATGACGCTTTGTTTGTGCAGTTTGAAGTAAAATGAATTAAACATCGTAGCAGTTTTTTCTTTCGCACAAATTTCCGTAGCATACCAGTACTGCTAACAAGATGATTTAGTTTATGAATTACTTGAACACACTGCTTTGCTGACTACATCTGTTTTTGAGATGTTCCATAGAACTCACACGAATGTTCACGATTTTTACGCAATATAACATTAACAAACTGAATATTCTCCGTCTTTTCCGTCTAATGGGAATTTGAAAGATAGCCTCCCAAAATTATGGAATTTCCCTTTGTGTGGTGTACGACTTAAAACAAGAAAAGACAGCAGTAGAATTGCACCACACTTCACGTAAGATATTTAGAGAAAATTAAGTCTACCACTTATGCTGATCCCTGCAAAAATCAACTTCTCAAAAATACCCTCGATCTTTGGTAACTTAACGGAAATTGTGAGTGCCAATCCATCTATCTATCGCTCTCTCCTCCTAGCCTGGAAAGGGAAGTTGTATATCCGTGCGCCATAGAGCCCAGACATGGCACCATCAGGATACCTTATGCTTCATCAAATAAAGCTTACATTTGCATATATAAAGTTCATTCCCAAAACTGCGCCGAGCTCAGAATTCGAGTGAGGCGGTAACTTACCTCATGCCGCAGCGATTTTTTTTCTCGAAGAGACACTCGTTCTGTGCGCGGAAGATGGCGAGGGGTCACTGATACTAATGGGATATGACAGGCTGTTTGAGGTGTCGTATTATCGTTATCGAAGTAATTTTTGTTCCGAAGAAAAACACGCGCATTCATAGTTTTCCACTGTAATATTTTAGCTTTTGGTGAAGTTCCGAACACGTCCCTTCGCATAAGCTCTGTCAAATGTTACAGTCTATTTGCTTGCAAGTTTTCACGGAAGGATGAGTAACTAGCAACAGCTGCTGCCAGGCTCTTATGCTCTTGATGTAGTGGCCTGACTTCAATTTTTACGGCTCTGGAATGCTGAATACGCAGACGCAAATCCTTTTTTTGGATAGATCTAACATTGCTGTGAGAATAGAACGATTGCTGCCACCAGTGTAACGTGAAGCTTTAGATCGCGCTACTTCTTGACTAGATGTTGTTTTCTGCTGTGATGTGTATCTAGTTAACTGTGGGCGATATTACTTGTTCGATCATTAATAGTAGTGTGTAAAGTAGAACATGTCGTGTGCTGAGTCCGAACGAAGCTATAAGCAAAGAATAGTTCTTCGAAGAGCCTTTCCAGAATTTTCTCGTAGAAAAAGAGAGGCGCCTGTTCACTTTCAGTGTACATCTGCTTTGATCTTGGTGCCACTCTGAAATTTTTATCATTGGTTGGCTAGCGGTTAGGGTGTCGTTTCGCGGTTACACATTGCGGAATTGAAGCGCATTTGAAAGTTCTTGCGCGACCAGAGGAAGAAGAAGAAGGAAGCATATCGGAACAAATTTGTTGACCGAGTCATATTCATTGTCTACCAAGTTCTGAGAAAACGGTAAAGATTAAATGTCACACTATGCACCGATCTCTAGAGCATAACCAGGTTCATCAAACGGCTGGCATTAGGCTAAGGACTGTCTAGATGTGGTGTAACTAGGTTCGGAAGTATCACTCGGTGCTAGCAGCTCAACAGACCCCAAGAACCATAGCAGGCGCGCGCGAACAAATTCTAACAGTTGCGCGGTTGCTCGTTGCAGCAGGTGAAAACGACGCTCAGGATGACAGACAATCGATCTTCGAGTGCGGGTAGACCGGAGACTTTTGCATGCTCACCTTGCAGCATGTGCTGTCACAGCACGCATAACTGCGCACGCCACAACTGCACTGCTGGCACGAAATGACACACCGCAATGATGAAGTGGTTCCCGGTTTTTCTCACGCGCGGGTTCCTCGGCGATGCGTGTGGTCGCTCAGATTTAGTTCTTAGACATACGAGTGAATAAACTAAATTCGGATCAAGTCTTTAGAAGTCATAACGTTTCACCTAAAATCGTTCTTACAGATATGGCGAAGTGATAAACATAAATTTGATGCGAGATGGTAAAACCGGGAAATCGCGAGGATTCTGTTTCCTATGCTATCAAGATCAACGGAGTACTGTTCTTGCAGTTGACAATTTGAATGGTATAACTGTAAGCGTTTATTGTGGCAGACCCGTTGTTGTTAAAGTCTAGTAATTCGTATATTTTGCAGTTGCTAAGAAGGATGATTCGTGTCGACCACGTTGAACAGTACAAAGTGCCGAAATATAAGGAAAATGCGGACGAGGAGACAAAGCGGCTATGGGAGGAGGGTTGCGCCCCTAAACCTATTCGAGTGGATAGACAAGGTTGGTGGAGATGAAGTTTGTCGTAAGTATTCTCTTAAGGAGTTTTTTTTTATTGTTAACCAAAATGATGTGCAATATTTATTTATTAATACATCACAAATGATGTGCTTGATACCGGTCACAGTTTACAAGAGAAAAAAAAACGTGAGCGAGGATTTAAAAAAACAAAGTTTAAAATTAAGGCTTTGAAACAGCTACAAATAGACGATGTCGCGTATTTGTAGCTGTTTTGAATTATTATCTATCAATGATGTGCCAGTATCTTTCTCAAATTGTTGGCGAATCTTATCGGCTCCTTGATGGAGATCGTGGACTCCCTTTTATTCAAGGAGACAGCCAGCAATTGGTTTTAAACACATTTATTCTTGCCGTGTTCATTACATGTCACCAGGCTTTTAGGAATTGCTGAGGCAATGTTAAAGAATCATCGTTAGGTTCGGCTAGTGCACTTCATCTACAATAGATTAGAAGATTCTTTTGCAGTAGACGTGAGAGGTGTGGATTCAAAATATATTGGGATTGCTTTTGAAAAATCACCTAATATATGTATTTTGTGGTGCATATATTTCACTGGTAAAGAAGCCCGTTTTATTAAATATTGTGAGAGTGCACACTATGACACGTTTGTAAGTCTTGTGTTATCGTAGTGTATTAGCCTTAGGTATAACTTGTTTTTCATCACGTAACTTTGAACTTCCAGCGGAGAAACAGCGAGAGATGGAAAGCGCTGAAGAAGCAAAGGAGAAAGTGGTGTCTTTAAAGGTATTTTGAAGTGTGTGTGTGTATGTGTCGTGGTCCGCCTCGCGCAAATCTTTGTATTTTAGGAAGATGAAGATCTCAACTATTTGAAGCGTAAAATTAAAGCTGAGCGTAAGAAAAAGAAAAAGGAGAGGAAGAAGGCTAAGGAGGAGAAGAAGAAATTGAAGAAGCTTATGAAAAGTGATGAACGGAATCTTGAAAATGACTGGAAAGACCGAACAAAGCTCCTCGACAAGAATGTCAAGGTTTGTGCGATTACTTTCTTATAGCTTTGCCTTACTTATGAAATTTGTCAGTCTCGTGTTTGAGCGAATCGCTTTCTAGGATGATGAGATCTATGGCCACAATAAACACTTTAACTTCGGAAAGAAGAACGAAGAAGTTGAAGAACCTACACATAATCCTCGTCCCGATTTTGAGAAGGTACTGTTACGAAAAGTTTATGTTCTGTTTCATTTCTTGTTTTCTTTATTACATGTGGAATTTTGTTTGAGTTTTCTCACATTTTGTTTGGGACTCCCAGAACATGGTAAACATAGAAGCAGCATTGCTTTCGGAGCCGGTGCAGTATTCTATCACTTAATAGAACTTGTTTCGAACGTTCTTCTAACGGAATGGATGCTTGGTCGAAGTGCCGATTCGTAACACAGTGTGTTCTATCACGTAGCTTTTAACGCTGATCTCAAATTCGTTGTCCAAATTTCCTGTTCGCTCCACCATAATGAGCTACACATATTTTTTCTTTTACTGACTTGAAGTACAGTCTTCATGTAGGGTTCAAATTGGAATAAGGCAGCTGTATCGGCAGCTCCCCAGCAAGGCTCTCGTTCGCTCGACAAGCACTTAGTGATTTAAATGCTCTAAAACGGGTGCCAAGCATGGCTTGGAGCTCTTGCACGAGTACTTCGTAGTGAATCTGCTCGTAAAAAAAAGTTAAAATGCAGCTAAGAATTTTGCAGGAACTTGGGAAACGGAATCGAGATCAGCGTTATAAACTGCATATGATAACATATATCGCATTAAGAATGGCCACTTCGACCAGTATCGTTTCCTTGCAGGCAACCTCATGTTATTATATATTTGCTCATACATCGATTTCTTCTTCCGTAATTACTGTTTCTGCACAGTAGCTGGGATTGTTTTCGAGTGGGAGGTGGGACATGTTACGGCAAATTCGCAATCTTTCCCAAAATCCGCAGTCTTTCCCAGAAGCCGCAGTGTTAAACCTAAAGTTACGGCTGTTTGTGGTGACTTACCGAGAGGTCCACATGAATAATGGTTAACCCACGTGGTATTTTATATGAATCACCTCCCGTTCTGGTTTGCTAGTGTTATTTTGACTTTTTTGGAGGGGAGGAGAACTAAACAAGTCCGGATCAGTATAATGATTCCGTGAACACGATATAGACAGAATCATATGGAAAAGACTTTTCGGTTGAAAACAGCGCTCATAGATGAGAAAGGTTTCTGTTCAAGGCTACTGCTCTGCTAAATGGTGAACCTCTTATGATCGTATTGCACTCGCACCATCTCATAATATTAAAATCATTTTATATGGAAAATTCCAAAATAATGTTTACACTGCTGTAGGTCAAATAACTCCAAGAATAGTAACACCGTACAGGAACTTTTCGACATCGTATAGCTTAGAGGTGTTGAAGTAACCACCATCTGCAGCACTACATCGTAGGCAATACCGTAGGCCTGATAGACAAGCATCAGCTATAATTTACATGGCAATGGATCAGTGGCGGTCACAGTCGCATCTTTTATGGCATAAACAGTAATTTTGCAGCGTTATGTTCTTCAAAGTTCCCTGTTGGATAGAAGTCTAACACTGTTTAATCGAGATATCTGGTTGGCTATCCCACACTTCCTCACCGGCCATTCCATCTCCCAACAAAGTTTCATTTAGAAGTGGACGCAGCCCTTATCCATGGGAATTACGGGCGGTTACAATCGCTTCTGTCATGGCATCAGTAGTTCAGCTCTGACATATCTGCATGTGATTTTGAAGCGTTTGTTCCACGACCAAATCTTGTAGGGAATATCTATCTACCTTAGAGAATAGCTGTGTCCGCAAGCGCGTACGTTCACTGTAGTTAGTACACTGCCAAGTGCAAACATTTTGAACAACTAGTGGTGTAGACAGTATTCTGAAACTGGCTGTGTATAGCTTCAAAAATGTTCATGCTTGGTGTTATTTTTGTTAGTGTAATCAGAACTAGACGCTTGATGTCAACACTGACTTGTGAAACTGGTTGAAATGTAAGCTTGGAACTCGAAGTACTGGACATCAGAGTTGTCGTGGTTCAGACCAATTACACGAAGTGCCCTTACAGCTCATGTTATTGACGTGATTGAAGAACGTTCATGCGCAGATATTGATTCACTGACTTTATTAATGTATTTTCAAGCTGTGCTCAATACTGTGTATTACTTTGTTTCACTCAATTTCCACGAATCCTACGAGAATTGCTCCGAACATGAGGTGGAGCGGACATTTCGAATCATTGCTGAAACGAATTTAAGTGCACCGACCTTTTTCAAAGGCAATGAGTTCAATCAAAGTTTGAAAAACTCTGGGAGGTTCAGAACGTCGAAATTGACTGGGGATTATAGTGAGCTACATAATAATACCCATGTTCTTTCATAAAGGGACAACTTCGGGTGCACGATGATGAATCGAAGTCTTTTACCATTTATACGTCTTGTTCTTGGGCTCAGATTTTGTCAGACGTCTTGCTCTTTCCTAATCCCCTATTTCTATTGTACCTATTTGGTAGGTGGTTGAAATAATAACTACTCAGAGTAGCTTTTCATGGCGGTGTTAGCATTCTTTGGTACTTGTGACTAAAAATTGAGCGACTTTTTCACTCTTACGACGTGATGACAGTAGCAGCAATAGGATGGGTTCGCTTTGTAGAATTAGAGGATCGGCAATGAATAACGTTTTTAGGGGATAATGGACGGCTACTGACTCTCGAAAACCCAAAGATTCTCCAGTTAATTCTCAAAACATATGTAGAAAAAATTCGTTAAAAGAGCAGTCATCATATTTATTCATGTTTCGAGGATATTTTTGTCACATTGGATGAGGCTAAGCTTTTAGCTCTGCTGTGGTACCATTAGGTGTGCTCTATTTGGACACAGTAAAATTTCCTGTCAACGATCTTGGGATGTGGTGCTGTCAAACGTTAACAGGGTAGCAAAAACGGAAGTTACAGGTTTCCCAAGTTTACACAATGACATTCAAGGCAGGTTTTTCATCACCATGGTGCAGTTGGAATGCCTCTCACATATGTTATTAGCATATGAATTCAACTTGTTAGGTTGGTGCAAAAGGTTTGTGGATTTTTTCCAAAAGTTTATAATTGTTCTCAGGTGTAGAACAACAGCCGGTTATGGTAATAGGGAAATCCTGCTCTCTATTGCTTACCAGAAAAGTCACAAAAAACAGCATTTTCACTTTTCCATTTCTTCGCGTGAATTTTAAGTTCACGAGTTCACAAGCAATTTGGTTTGAAACACCTTCGTTGCTTTAATCCTAGAGATCACTACTGATTCTGCTGTCGAGTTTTGGCCTCCCGGCTTCCGTTTTGGAGGAACACGGACAAGCTCTCTTGAAGCATTTTCATGGCTTTTTCTGGAATTTTTGCGACGATCCAATCGATGCTGCTACTCTGAAGCAGTACACTAAGCGTTATTTATGGCTTAGTCCAGAAGTTCGGAAATGCTGCTTTAGAGAAACGCCTGAGCTGCGTAAAGGCTCATTTCCTGCACGGCTAAAATAGGCCAGAATCAACTTCCCGGACATGCCGTAAATTTCGTTTACATCGCTAGCAAACGGTTTACCACCTATAATATCTTCCAAGAATTTTGTCGTATGGGTACCACCTTCCTTAGCTCTGGGAGGTCTAACTTCGCAAAAAAAATCGCCAAACATGACGACATAAGAATGGCAGTCCCGATTTTTTCGCTTGTTTCCCTCAGTTTCTGCGCGGGGCCTCAGGGAAGTGCTCGTAAAATAACTATTGGTCTCTTATAATCATAGGCTTTATACCGCTTGTCAAGGTTAATGTTCGGTGAAGTTGTGGAAAAAATAAAGTCAACTAGAAAAAAAATCAGGCAAAACCTTCGCACCAGCCTAATAAAAGAGAGCTTTAACGCACTCTTACCTTATTAGTGTGTAAAACTATGAATTCGCATTTTTTTCGTCTGAGTGAACGTTTTAGCGATTTCATGACCGGATATGTTTGGTATTATGAAAAAGTGTGATTCGTGAAGCACCATTAGATATATGAATCGCAAGTGTTCTCCAAAATCGCTTTTCAAATTTTTTAGAACAAATACTACCGAGATTACGATTTTTTTGCGTATGGCAAGTCGTTAAAAAGTGATGACCGCAACGGCATATTGCCCCAGCCCATGTACTCGTTTTAGAGAATGTTTGTCGGGCCACTTGGTCATGCAACAATTGGGCTTTTGAAAATAATCTTGAACTTGAATAATCGAACCGAAATTGCGGATGCCAATCGATCTATCCCTCCGCTCCACATCTGAAGTTGGAAGTCCTGCATGTGACTGCCGCAGAGCAAAACTTAGCACTATCAGGCAACCACTTGCTTCTTTCGATCTAGCTTTCATTAGCGGAGAAAAAAATCAAAAGCTGTGTGTTAGTGAGAGCTTGGGCTAGTTTTTGTTTCTTTATTTCGTTTCACGACGCTGCGACAACTTTCAAGAGGACATTTCGTCTCTTGCGTGGAAGTCAGCGAAGGGTCATCGATGGTGCTGGTTGATATAACTTGTGCTATACTATTATTTTTGGGGCTTAGTCAGCTCTTTAGAACTGAACTACCAGCACATTCACGACTTATTCCACAAGTCATCTATGGATCTTCTGAGGTTGCGTGGTCATTGTATGCATTTTCACGTCTGTCAGGGTGTAATGAGTTCAAGACGAGAATTTGATCAATGTTACTTTTGCGGTTAAAAGACCTTAATATAAAATTTGTTTGATCCGCAGTGATAACCATTAGGATCTAAGCATCGTTGTTTGCATCCTTAGCAGGTGCTTGAAGAGTTCCGTCCTAAATATTCACTTTTATGGTTAATTCTTGCTCCGTATGTGTGTCTACATCCATGGGCAATCAAAGGTTCCTTTAAAGTCTATTTAGCAATCTTGAAAAATTTTCACCAGTGTTGTGTTATCCACATGATTAAGCAGGTGTTGGTCACTTAAAAAAAGTCGATGGATTACGGGGGCGAGCAATGTTTCTTCTTTCGTCCGGTTTTTATGTTAGTATTCGCAAAATCATGTGACCACGCGTTTTCTTGCTGTAGTATTGGTTCCCTCCAGTGAATTAATGGCAGTGGTTTTTACCTGTTTCTTTCGCTCTTCCTATAACTCTTCTCAGTCTCGTGCAGTGGCGTAATGTTCGGCTCGCATGAAGCGAAGATGAGTAACTTCAACATTGTACACCATTAGTATTACTTTCATTCAGATTATATGATTGGAAAGAATTCCTTGGCGAACGAACATTTCGTAGTAACAGTAAAGGTTCATAGTGCTTGTACACAGTTTTCCTTGCCTCTAGTAAGTGCATAAGCAAAGAGCTGTTTGAAAGAGCGCTGTGAGAGGAGATGAAAAAAAAGCTCTAGGCTGTGAAATTTATTAAGTTATTGCGAAATAGGTCTCCGTGTTATTTAGTTTTCCAAATCAGTTGGAAGTGCCCGAAGACATTCGGTTCACAGTCATACACTTTAATGCTCGCTCTGCCAAAGATCAAACTGGGTGGTCTTTGCATGCTTGTTTTAAAATGGTGATGGTGAAGCTGCTAGCTCGCCACTGATTTCGAAGAAATTTTTGAGAAACGCTGTAGAAGTGCTCAAATCTTTGGGTGTTACTACAAGCACAGAAGGAGAAACAATTTGTCCGGTTTCAATCAAAAGATTTGTTTGTGCAAGGTTACCTTTCCTGTAATTTGGATGATTACTGAATTAGATAATTTTCAAATTTGGTTGTAAAGAGTTGGACTTTTCACTTCTCAGTGAGTATACTAGTAATCATCCTGGAGTAAGCCAATAATAAATCTGCTCTTTCCGAGAACCTCAAAAATATCATGACTTGCCCAACTTCCACTCCCAAGAACTGTTAGCTTAATTTCTTGTATTAATTCATTAACAATGTCTGCACAAGGTGACGTCATTAATAAAGTCTAGATGTATGAAACTGAACTATCTCTCTTTCTCTCCCTCTCTCTTTTTTTTTTTTTGGGAGGGGGGGGTTACAGTGGTGGTTAAAATGTAAGTGGTAAACTGTAGTTTCGGAAATCGCCCCAGTTTTCAGATATATTTGTGCTTAGGCACGTTTTGTGGTTGAAGTCATGTTGAAATTCGCTTCGTAGTTGAAAGCGCTTAGCACTTACTATCGATCGTGGCTGCTTTTTGAAAAGGTGCGAATTGGCGTCAAGGAAATCCACATATGTTCCGGATGCTAGAGTCAATTGTTTAACTCTGTGTTAAACACAGACGCAACTTACGTCATCGTACGGTTTTACTGCATTTCTAAGTCGTAGATCACATTGTAATAGCTATCATTTCACCAATACTTCACTACCATGTCGTTCTTCAGTGACTTTTCCTCTTAGAAATGCTTTTTTTTTTTCAGGCCGATTGGCGCGATATTGAAATCTGGAAGGCTATTCGCGAACGAGAAAAGGCCGAGCAAGAACCGAAGAAAAGTGATTACAAGCCCGAAGAATACTACGTTTCAAAGCGATATCGATAGTACCACACTGGTCGCTTGTCGAATTCAGGCGAGTTTGTGAGGGCTAATCTTGGGATTCACGCCACCGCAATCGTTACTTTGTTTAGATTTGTGCCCATCGCTGCTAAACATAACCCGGAGTGGTGCAGGCGATCGCATCTGCTGGCCTTCCATCATTCCCTCCAGGCTGCACACGTGTCTCAGCTGCTTTATGTTGCCGGGTCATAGCGCGACAGCCGCTGCGAGAACTACTTAACTGGCGCGCAATGTTGTGGTCATTCTTTCACATTGTCCATTATCAAATAAATTGTCTTTCTTACCGTTGAAAAATAAAGATGGCTAGTCTCGTTGAAGCCAGAGTCAGTGTAAAGTGTTTTTTGCCTCGAGCAGCGGATATCTCCAGACTGATACAACGGTAGTAAGTAGAGAATACATTTTCTATGAGTTATTTTCGGAACGACACAGACCAGTAGCACACAGCTTCCTTTCGGTTTACACTATGAATTACTGTTTTGCAATGGTTGGGTTTGAAAGTGCTGGAGCAGTGGCATTGCAATGTGGAGAAGCATAGCTTATGTGATTGCAACGGGGAGACAAGGCATAGACTGATGGCCTTCCTGCCGGGTAGTGCTCAAACGTCTCAAGCAGAGCTTTAAATCACCACAAGGCAACTTGGAACAATTGTCGGTAGAAAAAGCGGTTCGGGGCTGCTTTTTTACGTGCTCTAGTGCTGTCTGTTCTTAGCACTGCGGAAACGTCCGTTGCCAGGTAGATGTCAATGAAGCAGCTAACGTTAATCGAGGGTGAGGGAATTATGGTTATAGAGGACACCGCATAGTCATACGCAGTTACGACATTTTCACATTGCACTGCTGCGTTTGGAGGTGTCGAAACTCCATGAACAGTTTGAAGTACAGGGCATTCACCTTGGAGTAAACATCGCGCGCGTTCTGATCCATTCCAATAGATCAAATTCTCTGTTGAAAGACTACGTGAGAGCGGAGGTTCCAGTAATTCGCACGTAGCCTTTGTACTGGGCCCGCAATTGCACCGATATTTACTCCCAGCCGAATGCCTTATAGCACTACTGAACCACCGGAGCTGGGATTTTTGAAACGCTTACCTGCAGGGCAACAGTGGTTGGTGTAACTGCCTTTCTTGGAGACCTCACAGTTTTCAAGGAAAGGGTCTTGCCTCATGAATCGTTCCCTAGATTTTCATATCAACAGGATCCGCATGAGCTGCTGAGTACAATGATGTACGCGAAAGTCCATGAAGATGTCGGGACTCCATAGTTAAAGTTTTTTTTTCGTCGAGCGCCTACAAAACTCAGGGTATGCAAGCTGTCCTGTTACGCGCCTTTTGATCATTAACACTTCTTGCACTGATCTATCGATTTGATCTCCAGTGTGTTTTAAAGCGCACATGATCGATTCTGCCCACCAAACTCGTACTTTTGAAGTGCAAGAAGGAGAGTTTAACGGCATTTCTGCAAAGTTTTATGTGTAGTGTTGAAATCAACGCATCGAGAAGGTGCAGAGTATGCAAGTAGCTGAACCACGGGAGTCAGGTGGACACTGCCCTGAAGATGTACAGTTACTGCCGTTTATACATTTATAAATACCAGATGACTGCGGAGATCGTAAAGTTTCATGTAAATGTTAGTTCTCATGTATCACATATGCTACTGAAGTTCCGGTTACAGCTGCAAAGGTAATGTGTAGCCAGCTGATGCCCCGGAGGGATCGCTTTCGTGCCATGCACTATTCATTCGCGTATGACTCATCCTCAACAGAGGAATTGAATTCAGGCTCGAAATCTACGAAGTCCTTCTGCATTGATGGCAAAGAATTTTTTGTTGTGACTTTCCTTTGTGATAGAAGTTTAGTAAAAATAGATATATGTACACTATAGAAGATACTGATACAGCATACTTCATACAACATATTAGGTAAACATATCAAAAGTTAGAATATGGAAATAATCGTGTTTTGGACATTGCGTGCATCAATGTGATTGTGAGCGCTTCTTAGAGCTGGTATAGTTCTTCCAGAGTAATACCATGGTGGCATGGCTTCCGCGAGTCAGGTGTCGCCCCGCCATTCCGCGTATCATCTTGACGTCTATCGGGTTCAAAACGAGAGCAGTTTCCGGCATCACATTGTTACTGTTGTATCCAGGAACTGATTCAAGATTCCTGGTATAGAGCTATATGTTCTAAGATCTGATAGTGCATTTCTGAAGGCTGTCCACAATGTAACATAATAATATGGACATGGGAGCATACAAAAATATCCTGACCTGGTAGGCTGCTTCACAAAATGCTCACTGACTTTCGTTGAAGTCATTAAAATTGGAGGAACATGTGCGGAACAGTCAACGTGGTGAAATTACGAAACTGCGTGGGTGTCGGTAAAGATAACTCACACAGAACATGCATTACTCATAGGATTTTGAGAATCAGGGTGACAAATTGTCCTCAGGTGATGGGCTCATCAAGTCATCGAGAAAAAAATGCACTCTCTGAGTAATACACTTGGGATCGAATGATGAATTAGATCTGTTTGAATTCGAATACTCGACCTCGAATTAGCCAAAAATATAGAAGTGTGAAAAAGAGAATAATACAGCTATGAAGGAAGGATGTAGACAGCTGTAAAACCTCCTTTTTCTCTAGAATTCAGATACTTTCAATTGAGGTCCGAAGTTCCATCCAAACTAACAACATGTGGATTCTTTTTGGTCTAAATTACATTACGTAATCGGCTGTGATTAGTTCAGAATTATGAGAAAGGCGACGCTATTAGAAGAATAGATCAGTCCATGGCCCTAAATAGCGAAGCCATGTCCTTAGGTGATGTCTTCGCTTTAATTATCTCAAAGAGGAGATCGTAACTTAAATGTTCGTGTGTGTGTCATGTGGATGTGTCAGAGTGGAGTATATTTACCAGTTCTGCGAAATCCTTAGGGACAAAATGAGCTTTCGTGAAGGGATGTTTTCTTCATTCCACTAGTGATCTCTTCCCTGGATGGCTATCACCCTGACGATTACCTTCGCCATGTTCTACAGGGTACCTTAACGAACTCAAAGGATTTATTGGTACATTCGCCAATGATTTTGCTGGTAAAGCATTGTATGGTAGAAGCTAAAGACAGTGAGGATTTGTTATGTTCAAGGGCTCTACCTCTACTGATTGACAAGGATATCAAATGTTATTCTGTAGGTTCCAGGCAAAACAATGAAGGCGTCAACGAAGAGCCAAGATATATGTATAGTCCCTCGGAATGGTGGTATTATGGATGCATAGTTGAGTTTGTACGAATCAAAGTTGAGCTCTCTCTCTCCATAGTTCCAGCAATGATTTTCGGCAATGAAGAGAATAAATTTTCCAGAAATTTTGCGCATTTTCTGATTGAGAAATGGCGAACAAATTACCCCCCATAACATCCAAGCAGGAACCAATGAGCCATTATTTACGAGAATGAACTATGTTACGTTCTGCCAAAACGTCAATTTGTCATTTTCTCAATCGAACGAGCTTCAACTGGGCCCTGTTACACACAATGGATACACGCGATGCCAACGCTATATTTCTAAATTCATCTCACAGAGGAAATCCAGGATGAGAGACAGGAAAAATGTTAAATCTGCCGTTATGAATCCGCTTAGGTACTGCATAGTTAAGGATAATTATCCTGGAGGTGGACAACAATCAATAGTGATGGTCTGGATGAATTCCAGGAGCCGTTCCTTTCATGTTTCAGCAAATGGAAATCAGCATATTTAGTGTTAATGAGTATACCTCTGCAGACCTCTGAAAACCCTTACTGATAAGGAAAGCCTGCTATTTATGCCTCGGCACAAAATTACTGCCTTTAGATGATGAGGCCACGAACTCTACGATCCTACGCCTACGCAGATATCAAGATCTATCCTCTCTCACGTTAAACATCTCATAATGTGACTTTCGCTACCATTTAGAGTAATTGTACCAATGCAAGATGAGTTCCCAGACGCATACGACGTGTCTTGCAAAATGCTAGAGAAACGTCGACGTTACGTTATTGTAGTGTACCACGCGATGAGAAATGACTAAGCTGGTTAGACATGCCCGCTAATACGGCTGTACTCTCGCACATTGTGCAACTACGTATAATAAAGGCAAAAACGAGCCATTGTTCCCACGAACACTGTTTGCCTGAAGGGCAATTCCATATACTACTACTATAAACAGAAAGTGTGCTGTCAAATTTCGATCCTGGGAAGAGTTCGGCTCCATCGCCTTGTTAGGCGTTCCTGCCAGTCCTTTGACTTCCTATTGGCTAGCCCTGTTTGCTCAATTAGGTATCGTATACCATCTACCTAATAGTAGCACCTATAAAGTGCATTATACCCATAAGGTCACTTTAGTGATTCGTCAACGTGCCAACCGCTCATACGGTAGTTGACCTCATTCGATCCTTCTGGACTTCGCTGGCTACCTGTTGCTTTACACCATGTGAGTTTGATCGACATTATGTCTGTGCATACGGCCAGGATGTGCTCTCTAGCCGCTTCCTTGCGAATGAGTATAGAACCTCTTCTATTAGTACACTATTTCCCATGATGTCTGGCGAAGCTCGTCCCACTCCGCCTCCTATAGAAAGCCTGCTGGCATTCTCTTCTCCTGCTAGCAGGCACCCTTCCCGTGGCTACACACCATGAGGCAGAGAGTGCCATTATGGTAAGATTATCTCTGCTCAACATAGTTTCTGGCCCCATATTCAGCAGGAACTCTGCCGGTTTGCTGTTAGTCTTCCACTGAAGGCACCTTTCGCTCAGAGGGTTAAATGTAGGTACACCTACACTGCACTTCAAGTGCACCCGTGCACCCAAACTGATCCAGCAGCCAGGCTACTGCACGTGGGGCTTAGCAGCGCATTTGCTTAGTAATGCAGCCGTATCCAAAAATCCAACCAAGACCCCACAGAGGCTTTACAAGCTCCTACCGATCACGCTTAATCTCAGTTCAAGCCTCTTCTGTTCAGGCCTCTTCTGCTATTGGCGGCAACCACGTTCCTTGCGATCGACGTATATTCTGTGAGTTTTGTTGATATGTAGAGAAAGTCGCCTACAATTTGCCTTTCCTTGATTGCGCTTTTTTTGCTGCTCATTCTCTAACTCTTTGTGGAATTTCCATGAATTCTCATTAACTCTGTTCTGGAACTGAAACTCATTCGAGGATAGTTCTATGTCCTTCGCTCATTCACTTAATTCTCTCAAGGTTCTCCTCATATTTTCTCTATTCTGCTGTAAAAATATTCCACCTACAACTTCCCCAGCTCTTGGTACATCGAAAATTGAGGATTGCTCCCTTTCCTTCTCAAATGCATTCAGTTTACATGAAGTACCGCTGAGACCTCGCACATCCAATCTTTGTTTATTGAATCGATGCTGTTTTCTTGTTTATAATAGCCTGAGAATATTTATAAATTCCTTCTGTTATGTGCATTAGTTCCCTTTGATTCAGGAATTCGTGAATGCACTACAAGCTCAGCTTCTTGCCCATTTTTGGGATGTATCTCCATTGTTGCCTACAAATTACATGTTGGCAGTTGCCATTTGTCAATTCGGCAAAAGTTTTGGTTGCGACTACAAATAGGATCCAGGAATTCATGCTTTGAGAAAACTTCCAGTTCCCTTCAGTGTTATTTTTGGCTACTTCTCATGATTTTGAACCTAAGATGTCCAAGATGTGATGTGCTTCTTCATTTATTCCTGACCGTTTCAGCAAGCAACCTGCAGGGATTGTTCTAATCGAGGATGTTTCTGCGTAGGAGAGAAGGGATCTATGGTAAGTTTACCGTTCGCGTTGTAACGAACGCTTGTGAACGAGTAGCTTGAACTTGTTTGAAACAAGATATGCACTATGCAGTACGCGGGATGCCACCACCTTCCCATAGGTGCCGCTTGTTTACCGGCGTGCTTCACAACAACATTTGTATTATTATCCTACAGGAACGCGCGTTGTGTTCGTATTGCGAGTGTTTGTTGGTGTGATGTAGCAGCGTTCAGACTCTCCCTTAGGTGCCCTCTACCTCCTCCTCGAGTGAAGCTGTCGTTGTGTAGATGGATTGAGTTTAATGAATCAATACAGCGATCTGTGTTACATCGCAAGCGCCTGGCGGCCGTCGGCATTCTACGGAAAGTCCAGGGAGGCACACGAAAACAGATTGCACCTCTACCTCAATCCCTCTCCCTCTTTGCTGTACGTACTTTCACGGCAGTCAACATTACAGCAACCGTACATAGTCGTACCAGTGGAGTTTCGAGCAAAAATTCGTTAGAAGTAAAAACAACCCCTTACGACTTGACGAAGATGCAACCGCTCCGTTGATGAATTTGAAACCTCCACGTACCGCAGAGTAGTGCATTTTTTTGCGACAGCGAGATCTTGCAAGTGACATGTTCGCATCTTGTTCAACGTCTTACTGTTTAGGGAGCTCCAGGACCGCAAGGACCCCCCGGTGTGCAAGGCATTCGCGGTTTTCCTGGTCCTGAAGGACTAGCAGGACCGAAGGGACAAAAAGGAGCACAAGGCCCACCTGGACCACAGGGACCGAAAGGAGATCGTGGCCCAATCGGTGTACCCGGATTCCCAGGAAATGACGGTGCAAACGGACGCCCAGGAGAGCCTGGTCCACCTGGCGCTCCTGGATGGGACGGATGTAATGGAACGGATGGTGCGCCCGGAGTTCCCGGACGACCTGGACCACCTGGTATGCCTGGATTCCCTGGAGCTCCAGGACAAGACGGAGCAAAGGGAGAGCCTGCATTCGGTTACGCTGGTTTGCCAGGAGAAAAGGTTTTTGTGCTCTTCATTAATGTTATCAGGAGTAGATGTAATTCGAGTTGAATTAAGGGAGATGGTGGTATGCCTGGTATGCCCGGTTTGCCCGGACCCCCTGGAAGAGACGGATACCCTGGAGAAAAAGGAGACAGAGGAGACGTCGGACCTGTTGTACGTTTTCGTGGAAGTTCAGAAAGTAAATTGAAGAATTTGCTCTTGATTACCAATCCAAGTTTTGTAGGGTCCACGAGGTCCTCCTGGAGAAGCTGGAGTTCCAGGAAACCCTGGTATTGGCAGCATCGGACCCAAAGGAGATCCTGTAAGTTACTTTAAGTATTAGACAATTTTCCATTGAAATGTTACTATATTTGGTAATCCGGTCTCGGCTTGTTTTCACTAAAGTGGTTCCTGCTGATTTTGACTTTATATCACCTTCATTTTGCGTACTCTCAACAGCATGAACCTTTCCATAACTTAAAACAAAGCCGAAGAGCAGATGTGAACGTGAGTTTCTCTAAATCTATTTGGAAAATGATCACGGAAACTTCGACAACCTGTGATAGTCAGCTGTCTGATTCTTTGTCATCAGGAAAAAGAAAGTGATTGGACGACAATATAACGTAAGGTAGTATTTGCACGTTACATCCTGCATTTCACATTCACTAAGAGACAGAGAGGTAAATAGGTTTTATGCTTTGGAATACATTTTATGCAATTTTGGCAAATTTCTTCTTTCATTGGCCATTTCGACCTTTCTAATAGAACTGCAATACCGTGCAGTTTTGTGCTAGGCTTCCATTTTGCTACAAGATGTCATTTTCTACATGAAAACATATTTTTCTCTCCTCTTTTCGCGTCAAAATTTGCTAGATCTTGACATAAATCCGTTCACGTAGTTTAGGAATATCGTTCCGACTTTCTATGACATGAATGGAAACCCGATGTCACAAATTTACCGATCAATTTAAGGGTTCCCTCAGTTTAAGAGTTCTCTCAGTTACACCATCAATCGACAGACTAAAAGGCTTTTTTCGGTCACTGCTATCCAGTGATTACCAGAAAACTACTAGTTTGACAATTATTCATGTCGACAAAGGAAAGCATATTGTTCAAATACTGGAGATAGGAAATGAAAATATGAAAATGAGATGAAGTATGACTGGATTGTATCCAACGATGCACCGGTGTACGCCGTTGCTTTAACCACTTCCAACTCGGTCTGTTTCTAGGGAGATATAGGACAACAGGGACCGCCCGGCCCTCCTGGGCCTCGCGAGTTCACGGGAAGTGGCTCGATTGTAGGTCCGCGCGGAAACCCCGGAGAAAAAGGATTCAAGGTATTTACATTACTTTTTTTTAGGGAGACGTGGGAGCTCAAGGGCCACGGGGACCCCCTGGTCCCATTGCGTCCACTATGGCGAAGGGAACGATAGTCGGTCCCAAGGGAGATGTAGGAGAGAAGGGAGAGAAGGCAAGAGCCGCATAAACTAACATGAGCTAACTCATTTCGCTTCCCAGTCGCTTCAACTTTTCGCATGCCCCGCTTTTGCTCTTTTCACTCATAGCCTATTTTATGGTTTATCAACTTCCAACTTTTGTGATTAACGCATTCCAACTCTTTCACACGAAGTTGCTAATGCTCTTGGACGCCTCTCTCGGAATTACAAAGTGTTGTGATAATGGCTTGACAGCTTTTGTTGGCGTGGCGAGCAGCTTCAGTTGGCATGACTTGATTTCTCATCTGAACGTGAAAATAATCTAAATCATTCAGGGAGAACCCGGAGAAGCTGGAGCACGAGGTTATCCAGGAAATCCCGGACTACCTGGTCAACCTGGTCTTCCTGGAATGAAGGGAGAGAAAGGACTGTCTGGACCTGCAGGACCAAGGGTTCGTTTTTTTTTTTCAAGCTCATAACGTTTCCTAAAATATTCCTCTGTATGTATGCACCTATTCACTCTTCTTAAGGGCAAGGAAGGACGGCCCGGCAACCCTGGACCCCCAGGATTCAAAGGTGACCGTGGTCTTGACGGAGTGCCAGGATTTCCTGGTATGCCCGGCCAAAAAGGAGAAGCTGGATACCCTGGAAGAGACGGACCAAAAGGAAATATGGGACCTCCCGGACCTCCTGGCGTATGTCACAATCTAAATGCTTTTGTTGTCTTTCACGAAAACTCATGTTTTCCCTTTAGGGTGGATCATTCACCGACGGACCTCCAGGACCTCCAGGATTGCCTGGTCGCCCTGGCAATCCCGGACCACCCGGAGCTGATGGCTTCCCAGGTGCCCCAGGCCCAGCCGGTCCCCCTGGTCAGCCCGGTGGCCCAGGAGCACCTGGTCTTCCCGGACTCGAAGGTCTTCCCGGTCCAAAGGGTGACAAAGGAGAGAGTGGTATCCCTGGCGCTCCCGGTGTTACCGGTCCACCTGGAATGATGGGAGCTCCCGGTCCGAAAGGAGAACCTGGAGCCCGAGGAATACCTGGACAAAGCTTCCCCGGCCTGCCTGGAAAGGATGGACGACCTGGCCTTGACGGTGCGCCTGGTAGAAAGGGAGAGCAAGGCTTACCAGGAGTACGAGGTAAATCTATTAGAAAGTAATTTCTGCTCACTGGTAGATTTGATATTTGTGATATTAAGGTCCTCCTGGAGATTCTCTGAATGGTTTGCCTGGTCCACCTGGGCCTCGAGGTCCAGTTGGTCCTAAAGGATACGATGGACGAGATGGAGTTCCAGGCCTTCCTGGTGTCCCCGGACAAAAAGGAGAACGTGGAGGAACCTGTTCAATCTGCGCTCCAGGAACAAAAGGAGAGAAAGGAAACCCCGGTTATCCTGGACAACCTGGCCCTCAGGGAGATCGAGGACTTCCTGGTATGCCAGGACCTAATGGCGACCCCGGTGATGACGGACTGCCAGGTCCTCCTGGACGACCTGGAGCCCCTGGACCTCCTGGTCTAGACGGTCTTCCTGGACTTCCCGGACAGAAAGGAGAACCTACCCAACTTGTACTGCGACCTGGACCTCCTGGCTATCCAGGAATGAAAGGAGAAGCAGGTTTCCCTGGACAACCAGGAAAAGATGGACTACCTGGAACCCCTGGACTTCTTGGTTCCCCTGGCTTGCCTGGAATGCCTGGAGAAAAGGTGCTAACGATTAATTTTAGACATACACATTGTTCTATGCTTACCTTTACCAATTCATTTTAGGGTGAACCAGGACTTCCTGGCCTTCCTGGAAAACCTGGCAAAGATGGCTTACCCGGACTTCCTGGTCTGAAAGGTGAACCTGGATACGGTCAGCCTGGCCTACCCGGACTTCCCGGACAAAAAGGAGAATCTGGACCTCCTGGAGTTCCTGGACTGCCTGGTGCACAGGGTCCTCCTGGACCTGTCGCACCTGCCAGCATTGTGAAGGCTGGAGCGCCTGGTAGAGCTGGAGCGCCTGGACGACCTGGAGTAAAAGGAGAAGCTGGTTTCCCTGGCAGACCTGGAGATGTTGGATCGCCTGGACTTCCTGGCGTGAACGGACGCAAAGGAGAGAGTGGCTTACCCGGACCACCTGGCCAGCCTGGAATACCTGGTATTCCCGGAGAAAAAGGACTACCTGGTGAGTTCTGGCGGAAAACAATTCGGCATTGATTCTTTCCTCTATAACTGTTTCGTTTTGACTGTTGTTTTTACTTTAGGCTTGAATGGTCTTCCTGGAATTCCCGGACCAAAAGGAGAACCTGGTCATCCTGGCTTGCCTGGACTGCCCGGAATGAAGGGAGAGCAAGGTGCATCGATGACTGGACCACCTGGCCCACCAGGTTTCCCAGGCCTCAAAGGAGATGCTGGACTTCCTGGACAACCTGGTCTTCCTGGACTTGACGGTCAACGTGGTATGCCCGGAGCGCCTGGTCTGAAGGGAGATGCAGGATTTCCTGGACAACCAGGACAACCCGGATATCCTGGACAAAAGGGAGAACCAGGACTTCCAGGAATCCCTGGTTAGTTCATTCTTTTAGAGATGAAGGGCGTCTAACAGACACCATCTGAATGTGATCGTTTATTGTCATCGTTTTCAATCACCTACTGGATTAAATCGTAATCCCGTTGATTCGTGCGGCGTCTTTCCTAGCGTTTTGCTACCAGAGAGAATTTTGAACTGATTAAAAATTGCAACCTTTGGTCAGCTTCAGAAAAGCACCTATTTTTGAGGCGAAGAAAAGAAAATCCATGAAACACTATAAGGTCCATGAGTAGGTGGAGAATGCAAAGTTCAAAGATGATTTTGACCCAAATTCAGGAAAGGAAGGAGCACCAGGAGCCCCTGGAGCCGATGGAATCCCAGGCCTAGCTGGAATGAAAGGAGATGCCGGACTACCAGGGTTACCTGGAGTGGATGGACAGAAGGGAGATGCAGGTCTTCCTGGAGCACCTGGTCAACCCGGAATGCAGGGTGCCCCCGGATATCCAGGCCAGAAAGGAATGAATGGTATCCCCGGAGTTCCTGGAAGCAAAGGTCAGTGAATTTGCGATTTACGAATATAAGTGAACATGAAAGGACGAAAACCCTTTTAGGAGACGCCGGACTACCTGGACTACCTGGACAACAAGGAATGAAAGGAAATGCTGGCCTTCCTGGAATGCCAGGACTGCCTGGAATGAAGGGCAACGCTGGCCTACCTGGAGCACCTGGAAAAGATGGCTACCCTGGCCTTCCGGGCATGAAAGGAGATCGTGGATTCAATGGACTTCCTGGAGAGAAGGGAGAACCGGGACCAGCTGCACAAGATGGAGCTAAGGGAGAGCAAGGACTGCCTGGTCAACCTGGTCTTCGTGGGCCGCAGGGACCTCCTGGATTACCCGGCATCCCTGGGGCAAAAGGAGAATCTGGATTACCCGGCTATGGACAACCTGGTATCAATGGCGAGAAGGGTCTTCCTGGAGTGCCTGGAAAGATGGGACGACCTGGTCCTCCTGGACCTCCAGGACAAGACGGTGTACCTGGATTCCCTGGACTTAAGGGCGAACCAGTGAGTACAATTTGTTTCTGACTGAAGTTGCGTTCAAAACGTATGAACATATTACTTACTACGGCTATATTCAGGGATTCCCAGGACAAAGTGGTGCTCCCGGAAAGGACGGACTACCAGGCTTGCCAGGTCTGAAGGGTGATGTCGGTGCTCCAGGAGCTCCCGGACAACCAGGCGCACCTGGTCAACAGGGAGCCCCAGGCGTACCTGGAATTCGTGGAGACAAGGGAGCAGCCGGCTTACCTGGTTTGCCAGGAGATCGTGGACTTGATGGAATACCTGGCATGAAAGGAGATGGTGGATATCCTGGTCAACCTGGTCTTCCCGGAACCCCTGGCCCTAAAGGAAATGCTGGAGCTCCAGGTTTCCCTGGATTGAAAGGAAATGCAGGATTCCCTGGTCAAGATGGACTTCCTGGCCTTCCTGGAATGAAGGGCGATGCTGGATACCCTGGACAACCGGGTCGCGATGGAGCAGATGGACTCCCAGGAGAAAAAGGAGCTGCTGGACTACCCGGACTGCCAGGACCACCAGGTCAGTTAATATCACTATCGATTATTAAAAGGGACATGACAATGTAGAATTGATTTGGCTTGACACTTCGCTGCAACATATGTCAGAGAACTATGACTCCTTTGTTCTCGTTGCAACAAGACTTGTGCACCTAATTTTAGTTTGTGAAAACATCTGCTTCCCCAAAAAATTACAGAGAAACGTTAAAATTATACGTCCAAACGTCTTTTTCTGCGACTGACTCAGTGCTAGTCGTCTAACATTGCTGCTTTTCTCATAGCTTCAGAACGCGTTGTCTCACATAGGTCATACTGAATTTCCAACGTTTTTTCCTCTCTTCAGAATGACTCTTTCAGTGGAATACATTTTTGGAATATTTTGATATCTAATAAGAAACGCCAAGTCGTGTGTTATGCTGATTCATCCATTTTCGGGCCCCATGTTAACGAAACCTCAACATTTTGGGCAGTTGATGAGAACTCGTACAGTTAACATTTGCTTAGAGTGCGGAAACTCGAAGTCACCTGCATTCTTAATTAGAATTTGGTTGAATTTAGGACAATCATTCCCTGGACCTCAAGGACCACCTGGTACACCTGGATTCCCTGGAAAAGAAGGTCTTCCCGGATTGCCAGGCCTAAAGGGAGAGTCAGGCCAGCCAGGCTTCCCTGGAGCACCAGGAATGAAGGGAGAGCAAGGACTGCCTGGCTTCCCTGGACAGAAAGGAGAACCAGGTAAACCTGGTCTCGCAGGAAAACGTGGAAACGATGGATATCCCGGCGCACCTGGAAAAGATGGGCTTCCTGGCCTTCCTGGTCTGAAAGGAGAACTTGGTGCACCTGGACCACAAGGACCTCCTGGAATGCCTGGTCTCCCAGGAATGAAAGGTAACGTTTTGTAATATTGCTCGGAGTTGTTAAAGTGCAAGTGTGATTATGCTTATACTTTTTATTGAAGGTGACAATGGCCTCCCTGGTTTCCCTGGACAGAAAGGAGAATCCGGCTTGCCGGGTCTTCCTGGCCAACCTGGTTTACCTGGAATGAAAGGAGACGCCGGTTTCCCTGGACAACCTGGTCGTGAAGGACAGCCCGGATTAGATGGACCTCAAGGACCTCCTGGACTACCTGGTCCCCAAAGTGTTGTCGTTCCTGGAATGAAGGGAGAGCCCGGACTTCCTGGTGTACCCGGAATTCGTGGAGAGAAGGGACTTCCAGGACTCGACGGCCCACCAGGTCTTGACGGTCCCCCTGGAACACCAGGTTCTCGTGGAAGTGATGGATTCCCCGGTCAACCAGGTCTACCTGGTGAGAAAGGAATGGCTGGACTACCTGGTCTCCCTGGCCTTGATGGAGCTCCAGGTGCTCCTGGACAACCAGGTTTCCCTGGTCCACCAGGCCCTGCCGGACCTTCTTACAAAGATGGATTTTTGTTGGTGAAGCATTCTCAAACTACCGAGATCCCTCGCTGTCCCGATGGTCAAACTAAACTCTGGGACGGCTATTCGCTGCTGTACATTGAAGGAAACGAGAAGTCTCACAACCAGGATCTTGGTAAGTTGGTCACTTCATTACAATTTTCGTAACTTTTGTCCAATTGCATCATAATTTTGCGGTTTACTTAAGAGAAGCTGTATTGCTAGTACTATTAGGAACTTTATTTCGCTGATTGGTGGAATTCCCAGGTCATGCCGGTTCGTGCTTGCAACGATTTTCAACAATGCCGTTCTTGTTCTGCGACTTCAACAATGTATGTAACTACGCATCTCGTAATGACAAATCGTACTGGCTGTCCACCACCGCACCAATTCCTATGATGCCTGTCAGTGAGGGAGAAATCGAGCGTTACATCTCGAGGTTAGTTCAACTGCTTTGTACATTAGTCTATAGGCCTAAAATTTTTTTATTTCTAAGATGTGCCGTCTGCGAGGCGCCAGCGAACGTTATTGCTGTCCACTCACAAACGATACAAATTCCAAACTGCCCTGCTGGCTGGAATAGTCTCTGGATTGGATACTCGTTTGCTATGCACACTGGAGCAGGAGCAGAGGGAGGAGGACAATCACTCAGGTTTCTAGTTTTCTTCCTCTTTCTATTTCGGCTGCTTCTTCTGCTGCAGTGAAGGTATATTCACTTCAGCTCGCCTGGCTCCTGTCTGGAAGATTTCCGAGCAACGCCGTTCATCGAGTGCAACGGGGCCCGAGGCACGTGTCACTATTTCGCCAATAAATTCTCCTTCTGGCTGACTACCATCGACAACGACCAGGAGTTCAAGGTATGCATTTCGCTATGTAGAAGGCTATTCTCACTATGGTGAGCAGTGTCAGAAGTTCTCCTTTCTGCAGATTCCCGAGAGCCAAACGCTGAAATCCGGAAGTCTACGCACTCGAGTCTCGC
Organism: Ancylostoma duodenale; assembly: GCA_000816745.1. Lineage (NCBI taxonomy): Eukaryota > Metazoa > Nematoda > Chromadorea > Rhabditida > Ancylostomatidae > Ancylostoma > Ancylostoma duodenale. The sequence goes on from KN726230.1 coordinate 48,892, forward strand.
GGTGTCAAGTATGTATCAAGTCTACGGATGGCCGCAGCTAAACTTTCATCAGCTATCACATTTCAAACAGCTTTCATTTCGGTCCGCTTGCATCAAGCAGTATGCAAGCGTGGCCTGTCCAGGAAGTACTGCCATAGCGTACGCTACCATTTACTGTTCTCATTATGAACTCAAAAATCCATTTCCTAAGTCCATAATTGTTTCGTTAGCCTTCGATGTGACTATGTTATATGAATGTTCGCATTGTGATCAGCCTGCCTTATAAACTACTGCCTTGGCGTTATTTGAGTTCAACAGACATGCTGCTTCATTGTTTTATTTAATAAAAATAATAAAGAGTGAATAAATGATAAATTTATATCTAGCAAGAAGGTAGCACCATGCAAATCTATGCAAAGCATTCATTTCCCTTCGTCTAGATTAGCTTACAAGGGTAGGATACTTGGTCAGAAAATCCATTCATAACCTGGTGTATGCCTGCCTTTTGCAGTTTGCGATGCTGATTTGAAATCCGTTTCCAAAACCGGCTAATCTCCAGTGCTCATTTTTGGTTCTCATGTACAAGCGATGAGATTAGTGTACGGGTTGGGCTCATAACGCTAAGATAAGTCTCTCAATCTTCACACAGGCACATACAGGTTCAAATCCTCCCAGAAGACATTATAAGGTGGTCAGAACGTCAGAGTTTATCACAGTGAGAACAGCAAATGGAGAGGATCTTTTCACACCAGCTATGTTCACAACTATCAATCATGTCCGGAGCGAAGACATTCTCGATTGGAGTTCGGCTTCCCTTACATGTGCGTCAGCATATCCAGCTGAAGACTGGTGGTTGGTAAAAATTCCCGAAATCTGTCATCCGAGTACAATTGTGACTCCAAGCGGGTAATGTTCCTCGCCAGATTTCGTTCGTTGTTCAGAAAACAGCAACGGTGACAAGATTTTCCTCGTTTGCTTTTCTATTTCGAATTCCCAAGTCCTAACTACTTCGTAATATTTTATCATAATCTCATACACACATGCTATTGAATTTGGATCTTCGTACAAATAGCCACACAAGCACTCAAACAGTCTAACTGCTCCCTCGATGTAGTGAGTATTCTTTGAAATGCTCCAAAACTTTCGGAGCATCTAATTTCAAATGGAAAATATGATAAAACAGCTTAAGAGGGGCTTTCTAAGATGGGATAGGCGATGAATAAAGAAAAATGAGGGGGGGAGGGGGGAGCAGGAGCCCACTTCTCAGGAACTTTGGGGCACCGGTGCCTGATCGCGGCGACGGTAAATATCC
>KN726230.1:50282-67391 GCA_000816745.1 Ancylostoma duodenale
TCAGGATGAATAAGAAAAAGTGAGGGGGGAGGGGGGAGCAGGAGCCCACTTCTCAGGAACTTTGGGGCACCGGTGCCTGATCGCGGCGACGGTAAATATCCCGGGCCGGCACCACTCTCCACTTGGCGACTAAGATGGCGACACATCAATGACCATACAGTGCACGAAAAGGCCATACATGGATTATTTCGCGCTATCTTCGCAATGCGAAGTGGTGGCGGTCCAGGAATTTTACTGTCGCCACGAGTAGCTCCATTGTTGGCGCCGATAAAGGCACATGTACCTGTCCACGTCGGTACCCCAGAAGTTTCTGGATTCACATTCATGGTTGAGATAATGGCAGATTCTGCATCTCCTCCTCATGCTGAATCCAGCGGTATAGATAAATTGTCTCGAAACGGTCTTTAAACTTGTCTTCCGGAACGGGGTCTGTAACAGTTTGCTAACCCAACTTGATGTGTGATGCCGTTGATCTTATCGATTTAACACGCCAAGTCTCGTTGGCCTACGCTGCAACCGTGGCGGGCAGCCATCACGGCTTGGAGCGATCCGACCCCACGCTCCAAAAATGTAGCCAATTCGACCCATTCGAAAACGTTTCTTTCGTCGATTTTGAGCCTGTTGATATGCATTTCTGAGATCAACATGGCGAGAGGGTCTAGGATATGTCTATACCTTCAACAGGCGGAACGAGGTGGGCCCCTGCCTTTAAGATTCTGAGCGCAGAGCAAGCGATTACCTCCACAACACGAATTTGAACACCTAGATGTTGAATTCAGCGAGGAAATCTCATACTTCTATCAATTTCTATCATTCCTTCAACACGAGTCGAACCATTTAGTATCTCCCTGAAGAAAAAGAGACTTTCCTTACAAACACACCCACGCACACAAAGCTTAGAATTTCTGAGTGAACATCGAAATCGGGCATAACTCATCGCACAAGGAAGATTGGCCAATTTCGCAAATGGATTTGCGATCAGCAGCGCAAGTTGCATGAAATGATATGCAATTTGCTATGAATTGTCATACTAATGAATAATACTTCCCTTGTAAGATGACAGTGGTTTTAGAGCAACTGCGAAACCCATGGTGCTCTTGTCTGTTATATTAGGGAAGATAGTTGAAGAGAATTGAAAGGAGAATAGAAGATGCAGAAGGGTGTGGTAAGTGGAGCGACAGACAAGAAATGTATGAAGTAATCAAGCACCATTACTCAACCATCGCCGGTCTCGAAACAAACTACAAGAGTTGCGAAACAAAGTATGTCTGGGTGTTCTTAGCCCAATAAATTTTAACATGAGCTAATTCCGAAAGCCGTCAGTAAAACTAAGGAAGATAATAACAGTGCAGCTGTGTCCGGAAGTGGAATTTCAATTCCCGTAATACGCGAAACGGAAAGCGGAAGTCCAAAAATAGGCGTAAAACGAAAAGCGTAAAACGGACAGCGAAAAAATTTGTACAACACTAACTCCCTAACTGAAAACCTTTTCGTGGCTCCACGTACTGAGAATTTTTGTTGGCCTAGCTTTCCTAAATAATATTTACTCACAGATGAAATGAAAAGAGGAGAAGTGAAAATCAAGGGTATCAGATACATAGACTTCTGGTGATTAGCTAACCATATGAAAGCTGCTTTCAAACGACTCTTTCAAACCATTCTACCGCTTTTCTCAAGGGAAAAAAGTTCAGAAACCGGTGGCAGGAATTGTTCGTAGATTGAACGAAAAGGATAAAAAGGATTGGAACAGTTTCTATGTGTATTTCTGGAACATGATGAATAGGACTTCGTATCGATATGAAACAAAGCTTTCTGGTATTTTAAACGTTGGTGGAAGGATTAACGATACAGGAGCTTTGAGTGCTGTGCGACTTTGACAACCCAACACAGATGATAATCCGTTTTTTTCCGACTGTACATAAAATTCTGAGAAGTATCATCGCAAGGGAGAAAAGTTGGGTCACCATGGCATCTGTGCACGTTGTGGGAATGGGTGGCTTCTTCACTTAGTATCGCTTTGAAAGCATTGGAAACCAGGCCTGCACTTTCAGTCTAGTCCTCAACCCAGTTCTCCACTAGCTAACCGTGAGCTCCCACTTCTTGATCTGTCAAATGTAGCGTTGGGAGTGCGGCTAGACCTACCCTTCCCTGCGCCTAACACCTAATCCAATGGAGCGGGCTGTTCGCGATACCACGAGAAACGGAACGGGCTGAACGCACACGGAAAGCGGGCTTACCGCTCACAGAAATGTCCGTGGTCAGCTAAACTCGGTCATTGGGAGAAGACTATACCAGTACAATGTATGAAGCAACCATGGAGGAGAGACGGACACTGGCTAATAAGTTGCAAATGAGAACGATGGAGTCCTGTTGTGGTGACGTGAAGGCGAAGGAGGAGTACCCCGTGATCAATCCTTGCTGTGAGAGTGGAGAAGTGAATAATAGACGTGGAAGTGAGGAACAGTTCAATGAGAAAGGTAAATTCAGACTCAAAAAAAAAACTTCAAATGCACTAATCAACGGCCGGAAAGAAGGGACCTCAGCCAATTGCGTTGTCTAACGAAATCGTGATCTACCACGAAGGTCAAATAGGGAACACTGTTAAAGGCAGTGTCCAGGCAAAATCTTTGAGCACGAGTGCTCAGTAGACTATGATAGCGGGTCGCCTCAATAGGCATTTGCCAAAGTTTCAGCGAAAAACTCGCAGAAATAAGCAGGATATTCGCCTTAGACTCAGTACGCAAATCCATCTCCAGTGCCCGCTCCGCCCCTTCAGTGATTTCGTGGAAGCAGATCAAATCTCGTCTGAGGTGGTCAAGACATGTTTCACTGTCTGACAGTCTGGTCTCTCTCCATTCCCTTATGCTGGGGATGGCACTCTTCCCAACATGGTTCAACTTGTTTAACACCTATTCTTGAATTTGGCACGTATTACAATCAACAATGGTCGAGAATTTCAGCTACGGATTTGGAAAAGTCTTGAAAATACCTACAAAAAGAGAAGGAATGACTTAAATGTCTTTACCAGAGTGCTCAAAAGTTTATTACGGAATACTTCACGACGACTGATAACGTGATTTAGCCGCATAATGAGTTATCATCACTAGAAAGCCTTTTTGATGCTAATGTTGAACGTTGAACATTTTTATCAACCAATATAATGCTAAAATTTCACAATCAATTCCTGTTAGCAAAACGATTACGGCCATAGTTGAGAAATCACACAGAAAGTCCACAAGCACAGACACTTGAGTGTGTTTATCTGAACCAGTAATTCGTGTGTGCTTCCATTGTGTTAAAAATATGCTAAAATTATAAAACCAGGCTTTTTGAGTGATTATGTCAATAGACCATCATGGTTCATTAGCTTGTTTTTCCCAAATACGGCTGTTCGAACAGCCTCATTGCCTTCTTTTCAAGTTTCACCGGACAACTCGTCCACGCCACAACTTTCAACCGTCTAAAAAGTACAATTTGTATGGTTTTTGTTTGGAAAACCTACATAGTTGTAATCAGCACTTCGAATAGAGTTAGAAAATGCCAAATTTGAAGAATCGAAAATTTTGCCTGGACACTGTCTTTAAGCGTAGTGGGCGAGGGAACTTAAAAGTCAGAAATTTAGATTAATTGCAACGGAAAATCAGAAGGATTGCAGCATAAGATGAGAGTGAAAAGAATAATCATCCTTCATATCATCATTCCGATGATGTTCCCCGTGACCCCAACGCATTTTGGGCGGAGCCTAAATAAGCGGACCCCTGGGCATTCTTGTATACGTGCTCAGCCGGGGGAGGCTCGTCATTAATTTGCCAATAATAATATAATCATCCACTGAACCGCCTTCTGTTATTGTAATTCCGGACAAATCAAGGTCCAAGAGTCTCCGTATACAGAACATTCTGGGGCCGTATGCATATCTCACTCTCGCGGAGCAGGGGAAGCCGTACTACTCCGAGCGGGGATCTTCCCATCGGGAGTAGTACGGTAGTCCCCACGAGGCAATCCAAACGGGAACGTCCGCGCGAAAACAGAACGAGTGGTGGCGATGCTCGCAGGACTTACCAGCACACGTATAACAACTTCTCATTGTCAACACATCATTTTATGCAGACCAAATCCATTTTTTATTTTCTTCTGTGGAATTCGTCTGAAGAAACCTTCAAAATCTATAACTAGGGAGTTTTCAAGTTTTTTTTTTTCATTCTATATAATGATTGCTCTTTTCAGAATGATTTGAAGCGTTTTCACAGATATCTAATCTCCGACATGTTCGTACAGCTTGAGTCAGGTCAAACATGTTAAAATACTTGATTACGCACCAAGTTAATCAAGTCAAGTTAATCTACATCTCTGATAACTGTGCAGCACGAACGCAGCCCGAACGCAGTAATGGTTCGGTTAGAAACGCTAGCAGCAAAGGTTCCCAGTTGCTGCCACCCTCCCCTCCATTGCTCCCATCTCTCAGCAATTGCTGCTAAACGGACGAAAGCTTGAGCAGCAATCGAGGGGAGGATGACAGCAACTTGGAATCGTTGCTGCTAGCGTTCCTAACCGAACCATTACGGCGTTCGGGCTGCGTTCGTGCTGCACCGTTATCAGAGATTGAGAATGTTGAATCAATACTTTTTTTAAAATCTAATACAGGCGGTTGTACGAACAAATGAAAGGCACATTGTTACTGATTCCTTGTGTAAAACAAGCAGTAATCAACATGAAATTGTAAAATAACACATGAAATACAAGATAACTTCTCAAATGTGATGCTTTCCCTTGCTCCGGAATAAGGGGAAGAATTACCCGCGGGGAGAGGGATACTGTATTCCTGCGAACGTGTGCATCGTGGGGAACCGCCCGTCTTCTCCCCGCTCCCCGCAGAGAGATTCACGGGAGACACATGCATACGGCCCTGGTGCATCGGCCAGATCAGAGCCATCACTTCTTGCTCAATAGAGTAACATCTCTGGAGCCCGGAATAGAGACTAGGTCAATGTTCAGCGAGCTACCTACGGTCAGAACCTAAGACCTCGAATCAGTTCTGATTTAACTCAGCAATCGATCGGGTCAGATTGGTTCCGCAAACCTAAATGGAACGCAGGATAACTGTCAAAACAGCCGGTCAACACTCAAAAAAGAGCGAGAGAAAATGACAATCCATTTCCATAAGACAGAGAGACATTGTGCTCAGCGCGACTACAGTCTTTCTCAAAAATTCTTGCCCCACGCTGAACTGCCCGTCAGCTTGGCCACATCGCACCACGTATGATAATGCATAAAAGATGCGGCGCGGCTCCGCAGATGGGCGGTGAAGCGTGGGACAAGGATTTTTGAGAAAGACTGTACCTTGAAGACATTGGTATCTCGATACAGGGACTATTCCATTGAGATCGAGTATGCAAAAAACGACGAAGAAAATTATCGAAAATGTCGATCGACCTTCGCACTGTTGCGAAGCAGTATCAGGCAAATTAAAGAGGGGAAAGAGAACTTGCAATGTCCTTCTGACAATATTAGAGGCGAGTATAAAAACTGTAGGAATAAATCGGAGAAGAAAGACATAATGATAGAAAATGAGCAGATAGAGGAAGACTCCTAACTGATGACAGTCATAGGTGAAGCAAATGATCTCATCTTCATGACAACAGCAAGAGCAGATGCAAGCAAAAACACCTGCGGAAACATGGAGGTTAACCCCGGTAATTTGACATTCAGAGCTCAAAGAGACGAAAACTTAAATAGGGCAGCTCAAGGACAGACACATCCGACAATGCCACATCCTTGGTCAGAGCGCAGCACTAGGTGGTCATCGACCACCAGGACTTAGTAGCGTCCTGCAGATTCAGGGGGCTTAGCACCAATGTCTGGGGCGTAGCCAACCGCTAACCGTCTACTGATGTTAGACACAAGCAGATTTCAGAAAGCCACGTCTGGAGGGTCATCAAGATTGTGGCTGAAGATCACTGTCGTTAAATCATTTACTCCATCCCTACCCTGCACTCTGGCGCGCTCCAGTGATAATCAGGTGTTGCTCAACTTGTAGGGGACGTATCATGTTGGAATTTTGATTGTCGGTGCGCACTACACCAACAAGTATCCCCCCCAAAGTGGCACACTTCGTTTTTGAGAAACCGTCTTCGTTTTTGGAAAAAAACCGTCATTTTTGACCACTAATGGCGGTTTTTTTTCAAAAACGAAGACGGTTCCTCAAAAACGAAAGATGCCACTTTGGGAGAGAGTAGATACCACCTAGGCGCATTTCTTGGAGTTGACAGCGCACCGGAACACTTCTTCAAACGGGGGAAATTTCCTGGAAAAAAAATTTTGGGTTTGGGAAAAACGCGCTCCAGTGATAATTTCTTGTATCTGACAGGTCCTATAACCAGTTTCAACGAGTTCTAGCGGGATCAAACAGTTCCGTACTGAGATCGGTTTTTCGAGGATTTTGCTTGAATTTGAAATGGTTTAGGCTGTCTTCGCTAAATGGTACGCATTTCTTGCCGAAACATCGTTTGCCGTCTTCACCAACGGCTATTAAAGACCACCTGATGCTGTGCTCTGTCCTTGGTGCGCCGCTCCATAAAACCTCTTCAAGCATCCCTGCCACAGTTTTACGGGAATCCAGAGGATTTTCAAGAGTGCTGGGTCACCTTCGAGGCCTTGGTTCACAATTCTAAAAAGCTGGACGTAATCGAAAAAAATTACTTCTCAAAAAGAGTCTAAGGGAAGAGCGCAGACAGTCATAAACGGTATCAAATTGATTCCTGAGAACTACAGCTGGATCATAGAACCTACAGCAAAGCTGTTGCAACCAACCAACTAACAGGTCACAATTTGTTCAGAAAATCGTCGATATGAAGCCTGCCAACGACTCGGCAGACTACCGTTCCGATTTATTCGACGAAATCAGGATGCTGACGTATCAGATGATCTCCGCATGTGCGAAAAACCTGGGACCCTATGTGGGACGAAACTATTTTGTGCAAGTTTCCTCGGGACATCAGCGAGTCCCACATAATGCAGAAAATCCACACAGAAAACGGATACTGTGGAAAGGACAATACAGTGTCGCCAGTAAGGCAGAGATTTTGGATCCTACGTGTTCAAAGAATATGTGAAGCTTGTGTCACTTGCAAGAAGCACTAAGGTTCACCATATTGACCTCCAACAACGACGCCTTTACCTAAAGATCGGGTTGTTGTGTCAAAGTTCGAAAATAGTGGGTGTGACTTTATGATTTCCTTATCTCTAAAAATCAAGAAAAAGCTATGTGTGTTACGGAGAGTCTTGGACCTTGGCTTGCCCTAAATTAAAATAAAAATATTCGGTTGGATAGGATTATTTTTGGCAAAACAAAGAGACAAGAAGTGCAGATCATAGGCACAAATGCTCAACTATCGTCGTTTTTGAAACGGACTATCTATGGGGGTGACAGAATATAGATTATCGCATCTCTTCTCACTTCCCTCCTACCCACTCACACTTGCCGTAAGCGATTGATCGCCCACTCGTCAAAAAGAAAACTCGTGACATTAGCTAAGCCAATCTGTCTTGCGAAATATCCCCTTACCGTAGAGGTGTTTATACCTCCGTAAACTATGCTATAAATACCATTTTCAATTACTGGAAACGGGTTATGCAGTTTAGGTTAATTGCGCCTATGTGAGCGGAATTAACACGTTCGCGACACACGCGCTTTTGCGTACGTGGGACCCGTGCTCGACCGGTCGAGCACGTGGTCCCACGCGGTAGAAATTTTTCTTCCCATATAGGAACCACGTTTTTTTTCGTTAGAGTTATCTCCTCTTTCGTAGTTTTCAAATGTTTCTTCCATTTCTGTTGTCTACCGATATGTCATTGTTAGAATTTTTTGTTTATTGTTCTTCTAGTTGTCCTAGTACGAAAAATCTAATGAAAAAGTTTGTGAAAAGGCCTCCTTTGCCCACTGCGTGTGTGATACACTAGCATCTCTGTTACTATGCAACTACGAAAGAATTGACCAGCTGTGGCTATTTCACAAAGACGACACACTAAATGTACTAAATGTAGAGTGCACGACCGGTCGTGCACGCTGTCGCGAACGTGTTAACGATTATATGTAATAACTGGTACATAATCATAACATGACGAATCCTAACGCAATGCAAGCACATACAACAAAATGTAATCTCCGTAACAACAATGAATAATTGGACGATCTAGTTTACGCGCAAAGAACAAACATAGCTGAGGTATGATAAATAATGATATTTGCGGATATCTACCAGCCTCATGAGATACAATGACTGATATACTGATGAGGATAACTGGATACAATAGCGTACAAGCGAATACAAGCAACACTACCCAGGTGACATATTGGACAAAGGGAGAGAGTGCGAGGTTAGGTAGGACTGGAAAGCCCTAACGGCTTTCCATCTACCTGCCCACATAACATCGAGCCCAAACTTGGGGCGTGTGTTGCTGCTCCTCCCCTGAATGAATGAGATGTAATGTTGAGATGTTGCAAGCCCGCAGCCTTGATAAGAGATTTGAGCCTAACACGCAGTGTTGATGGAGACAAAGCCAGACCCGTAGAAAAGGATTGAAATTAGAAAGAGGATCGGCCGGTAGAGATGATGTACTTGTTCTACAATGATTGTTCCTGATGATTGAGAAGAAATGATATGAGAGATCTCCTATTGCATTGATCGGTCTTGGACCTCCTGATATTAAGCTGCCACAAATTATCGCGCACATGCATAAGATCAGAGATAAACGAGTTCCTAGCTTCGCTGAGTCGCAGGAGACCCTTGTACTGTATGATTGCAAGCGTTGCTGCTTGTGTTATTTCGTGGTCTTTGGATTGCAACCCGGTTCTAATGAGCATTTGAAAGTCGGATTGTAGAGTTTTGGAACGCTGCTGCGTATGTGGACACGTCCTGCGCTCTGTTTCTAAAAGCGACGTTTGAATGTCCTTATTCATCCCTGCCAGTTGACCACAAAAGTAGTTGGGCGCTGCTACAATGAGTGGAAGAGACTTTTGCTTCCCTTCTCAAGCGCATTTTGCCAGATATAGGTTCCTCACTTGTGGTTACGGAATTACGGCCAGATTTGGTTGGATTCGCCAGCCGCGAAATTTTTCACCTCCATCTTGTAGTTACGTAGCGTTGACGAAGCTCGATCGGTACTCAGAGCATTGAGGATTGCCGTGCCGAGGTTTTGCAGCCCTGCACGACGAGCTGTTGCATCAAGGGCTACTCCTTCACTGAATCGCTCTGCTGAAAACCTTATTTTAAGTCATCTATCTCATTTCTTTATCATATTTTTCCCCCGAAATTGAGAGGAACGGTGGAACCATCTCTCGCTGGTTACGCCAGAACCTGGATCAACCCCCTTTCCTCACAGGGGCTACTATTGTTCTCACTCGTGATCTCTCGTGATCTCACTCGTGGTATTGCCTACTTGCGAAATTCGGCTATGCGCCTCACATAAATTTTCCAATCTCAAGTATCCCGTGATCCAAAAGCTAAGAGCTTAATCGGCAGCACCACCATTTGAGCGTTGCGAAATAGGCAAATGATAAACCTACTGTGGAGTGATGTTCAAGGCAGAAGCACTGTGAAGTACAGTGGTATTCGTGGTCTCAGCAGAAATAGGGGTAACCGTAATATCCGTGGACGGTAAACTGGACAGGCCACCAGATCGCAGCAACGGTATTTGCTCCAAATATTTGGATGTCGCCTGAAGTCCGCTATCAGGCACGCAAGGGGCAAGCCGTAATGTTCAGTGTTCATCCCAGTATGATTCAAAAAATTCGCAGCACCTATGTGGATTGTTTCAAAGTCTTGATGGCTCTTCTAGTTGCTCTAGTAACTGGGCAGCCGCTGCGAAACACCTCGAATTCACGACTTGCTCGGCCATCTCGCCCTCATCCGTTTTTCGACAGCTCTCGAAGGGAGGGCGACTCTGATAGCTTCATATTAGCTTCGACTTCCATCTCCTTTGAGAAAAGGCCAAGAAGTAGGCACGAACGTGGAAAGATCAGATTATGGACTTCCAACCCGATGTACGCTTGATGCAACCGCCTCAGGCAAGGTTGTGGATTTCACCGCTGGATCTCGCCCTTAGCTGTAATAGTTATTCTGATATCGTAGTTTAGTGTACTTTTAGATTTGTATCTCGATTCTATTCCGCAACCGACCTCGTTTACCACTGAATGTAAGAATCTTGCAATGTTTCACGTTGAAAGTGATAGGAAATAACGCGAGGATTGATCAGAAATGACACGTTCTAGAACCTTCAATCAGGATGCTTAGAACACAATTTAATAACCAAATCGTGGATCTCATAGGTCTTTATCTCGACTCTCTTCTAGCTTAAGAAAAAGTTATATGCGAAGTTCGTCGGTGCTGGAATTTCGGTGTTGCAAGGCATACTACATTCTGATTATGATAATGCTCGCAGAAGAAATTCAAATGTTTGTTCCCTTAGGACACAACGAGTAGTTCACATAAATTGTGGTGAATATGTAAGAAAGAAGTAGAGATGGAAGGCAATCGTACATTTGTTGCAGCACTTCTCACGATGTAGCTATAAAACTACGCAGAGACTAGGATAAATTATTGTCGCTTTTCCATACTTTTCTAGCACTGCGCTGTTCCTCGAAAAGCGGAATAGATTGAATCGGTGCAATTAGTTGGTTCATGAGGTGAAGAGAAGGTTGCTAAATTGCTTATCTCGGCCTTCAGTGCCTGAAGTGAACAGACTGACAAGTTATGAACCATACTAAAACATTTTTGAAAATATGTCTTGGATGTTTTGCCTGAGCCTCCTTCAAAGTAGTAGCCCCCTGTCCTCTCGCCTCAGATCCCAATCTCCATTCCCAGACCTCATGTTCAATTTAAAAGTGGAACTCGCTGTTCTTCCTTCTAGTAGTAAGCTTGCAGCAATTCCTGTTCAAGCAACACAGATCATAGACTTCCACTGGCGTTTTAATATGCGATAAATTGTGTTGTAAAGGTAGATTTTGCTGCTGCTTCCTGGTCCATCGATGAAATGCAGTTTTTGCCGTCCACACTGTCGGCTGCACTCCATTGATGTGTCTTCAAACAACTACACATCTCAGCTCCTTTTTCTGCGTTAAATGTCCAATGAACCAGAAGAGATGATAACTCGGAGTAATGTGAGACGCGAAATTCGATTAGATAGGGTGTACTGAAGGATTGCAAGTTGATGGGATAAATCGTAATAAACGAGTGCTTCGCTTCCCAATCTCAGTAGCCTCTGTGAATGGAGTTTTCCGCCATGCTTCTCTTGCAACGATCAAAAGGTGGTTGCGGATCGGAAATCTCGTAAAAAGCCAGCATATAACCGAAAAGCGCTCGCAGTTCGTTGGACATTTCGAAGAGAGCGGCCTTTTCCAGGCAATCTCCATAACGTGCATCATCGTAGAGAAGATCGAATGCACATGCAGCTTCAGTGAATGTTGGGTGCACGACTTCTGTTGTGCGGAGGTCTTTAAAGGATGAAATATCTTTCCTATACAGAAGAAGACTCAAACTAAATCTTTTAAGGTCTCTAGGAGTACCCGTATACATTCTTCCAACCAGGCCCGTGCCACGTTGTCTAATCTTCCACTTTCGTGTTTGTGGCACGAGGGTTAAGGAATTCGGTAGTAGTATAGTGTCCGCAGATCAACAACTCCTTGCAAATCCACTCCGCCTCGTTCCTTTTGTTCTTACTTCAGGTTTAGTTTAAACCACGGAGTCAGTGTGGGTTCCTGTTAGCTGCCCACGCCAATGCTTCCCGTTCTTGGCCGACCAAAAAGGTGACGAGCTGAAAATCTGGGAGATGAACTTGCAGTCGACATACAACATCGGACTTGAATTGACAGTCGAACATGAAGATATGATGGACTGCTTCAGGTGCACAAACGTATCGGGCATTAACTCAGACATTCGGGCGTTTGGAGCGCCGGTGAACCTGCCCACTTTTGACTGACGTAGGCTTCCGGCAGGTAGTCACGGGTGGAGCAGGTATACTTGCTGAGGGTGCGGATGGAGCAAGAGAACCTGCTGTGAGCGCGCATGAAGGAGAGTATATGCAGGTTAATCTGCACCCTGTTTTTTTTTCTCCACTGCCACGTGGCAACCGAAGTGTATATAAGCCGGCAGACGGCTGTGAAAGCTCAGTCTAGTCTCCGCTCTGGCGGAGACTTGACGAGTCCTATGGGACTTGTCTGGCCAACTGAGGCCCGGTTGAAACCGTGGCCCAGTGTACCTTTTGGCCAGACAAGATGCGTGGAGTGCGCTCGCGTGCCGACGCGGTGCGGACGGAAAATTCCATCTCGCCGCAGATGTTCGGCTTGTCGAGCGCTGGCGCAGGGAGCACACACGTGCCCGGCGATCTCATTTTTGTACGTTTTTTGTAGTCATCGGTTGCAATACAACATGATTTGCCTTAATTCTGCGATCCCCGTAGCAGGATCACGGCAGGTCAAATGCAGGATAAAGCGCAACAAACGGCGGAATAGACGCGCCAACTCCGCCCACTTTTGCGTTTGTCCCGCAGGTATCATGCCGCGTGAAACGGTGTGGGTCGGCGCTCCAAACGCCTGAATGTCTGAGAAGGTGTGCAAGAATTCCGTCTATTTGGCCACTAAGATTTTCCTGCAGCAAGCGTAGAAATGCACGATCGGGTCCTTTGTATACGTATTTGTACAAATGCTTGACTAGTACATATCTACACACTTCAACGTTGATGTGTGCATTGGGCAGAAGGAAGAGAAAACGGTTGTAAGGTACTACCTGTTATGTGTTGATTGTTGAAGATTTCTCCACCTATTACAACTGTTCTCCGATCATCAGGTCGCCTATACTTTAGGTAGCCGTCAACGTCTATATCGGTTGTCTCTCGGAAGTCTTTCGGGAACCCTTCTGAACATCTTCCGTCGACCATACAGGGAGCTTGGGGTCTCTCGCACAACGTCGCCTGTGCCCGCCGTCACGTTTCCGGCTACTATGTCGTAGGCTGTTCTCTTGCGGATCCGGCAAAGAATTTTGGATGGCGACAACTCGTTCAACATTCCTTGGCTTCGCTTCGGCTGACATTATTAGAAGCATGTGACAGTGAGGTAGTCCTCGTTTCTGCCATTTCAAAAGGGCAACGTTAGCGACAACGCGTCCTAGGACATCCTTTTTGAGCAAATATTCCCGCAGTGCTTCTAACTTTCTCTGAAATACACGGGCAACCAAGTCGGGACCGTCAGCGGAAACTTGTCCAAGGTGGAGACTTTCTGTAATTTCCCTTCAGCGTGGATTGCATGTGAAGGTCAAGAAGTAGTCCGGCTTTCCATACTTTGTGACTATAGCCATTGCACCTTGATAGGACTGGTGCATAGCACAAGACCCTCCTTGAAACGAAGACGGCAGAATAATACGCTGTCCGGGTGGTTCATCGGTGGTGTCTCCGCTAAGATGATCCATGAGCCCTCAGCAATTGTCGAGTCGAATCCTTTGATGTGTTCTGGCGAAATCAGAACGGTTCTGCTCAATTTTAACGTAGGCATCAACAATAAACTGCTGAAGTAGCATCCCAGCGTGGTGCAGTGGGTTGAAAGTTTTTTGTATAGACAACAGGTTTGAACAAAATACCCTTTGTGTAATCTGCATCCAAGACCTACGACTATGGCTTGTCGTTAGATTTGCATGCCAACCTAGCCTTCCTCTAGCGAAAAGCAGTGGGTAAGACATGGGGTCGGACCGTCCATCTATGTTTACTGGAGACCCCGCGTTTTGTGATGGATTTCTGGGGATCTTGTTGCGGATGATGGTCATAATAGGTGTGGGCCTTCGTTCACTTCGGGCTCGTCGTTCCCCTTCTCTAACTACATCTCCAATCATCTTGAAAGTTTGGGCATACCCACTGTTGCTACGAAACCATGTCGTCAAACGCTGCATCATAGATGCGTCGCAGTCAACATTCGCACTATTCCCGATTCTCTCGGCAGGGGTATCTGTCGTGTCCCAAATGTATAACTGATCAATCGTGACAGTGTTCCTTGTCGTGGAGTCAAACGTTCAACATAATGGTGAATCTGTCCATGCATCCTGAAACAGTATGGTTCAATTCCACGCGGAAATTTTTAGAATTTGCTGAAATCGCAGTTTTTTTCGTGAACGAACCCTGAAGGAATGAAAGGCTTACCTGAGTGACTGCATCTAAAGCTTCATGTGACTGTACCGTTCTGCCACCCGTTCTACGCGTGGCTCTTGTAGCCACTCGTGACGTCGCCACGATTGGTACTGGAATTTGCTGAGATCGCAGTAATTTTTTCGTGAACGAAACCCTGAAACTGAGAGGCTTACCTGAGCAACTGCATCTGATGCTTCGTCAAACGGTTGTGTCACATCACGAGTTCTGCGCAGGCGATCATGCCGCTCTTTGTTGAAAGGTGTTCCTTAGCGCCAACGTTCCACATATAGTCAGGTCACGGTGCCATTGATCGCCTCGCCAGCCCCATCTCCTTTGCCCGCCGCCACAGGCTCAATTGCGGAAAGTGACACGCCCATGGTATATGTATGTGTACAACATGGAAATCTTCAATTAAGACGTACAATTTTCAACTAAAACTGGATATTGGGGAATCTCGAACGCAGGGATGGGGAACTTATGCTGAAGCGGGTGTGATTTCGCAATCCAAGCTGTGGATCACCCGTATACAGAAGTGTTGAAAGGAAATTTCTACTCACTCCTTCTAAAGTACTAAATAATGGAAAAAATGCAGAAAAAATGCAACGGCAATGTTCAGCGAAAGTAACCATTCAGTACATTAACTTAATGTTATGTTTATGAAAAACGAATAGCACGACTACGCAGTTTTTTCGTCTTAAAATGTATTTGCACCCGAAGCACAAACGTTCGGAGTTTTAGCGCTCGTAAGAGTGACTACGCTTTGATCATATGAGGATATGTGTTGCTGCAGATAATCATACAGTGGATCACGCAGATACTCTTCGTATTGAACACCATAAGAGTTAACCGCTCGATTAAGAACTATGCAGTTTTGCAGAAAATCAATTTCATTCGCAAAGCGCGGCGACGATGCGCTTCGTGAGGCGATTTGGCTCGGGATTGGTCCTTTTTTTCAGATTAGATGGCCCAAAGGTCACGTGATAGAAGGGTCCGAGACAAGGCGCCGCGAAGCGGAAATCCATAAAGGATTCGGGTAAGAAAAGCGAAGCGGCGCTTTGTCTCGGTAAAGAAATTCGTGCTATGAGGCAAAGTCTGTGGTCGGCAGCGAGGATAGAAGCGGAAACGAAATAAAGGATAAAAGAACGATTGGGAAAAGTAAGAAATTCAATTTGAGAAGAGGTTCAAATCCCACCAATTCATGATCTATGTCCTCACTTTCGAGGAAATCTTCACATTTAGAGGGTATTGGAAGATTTTCGAAACGAAAGCGGGATATCGAAGGAAAATTCCATATTTGCCAAAGAGCGGAAGAGAATGGGAAGAGCAAAGAGTTGGAAAAAATAATCCACCAGAACTTTGGATGACACGCTATAATTTCTTAGGGAAGTAAAAAACAAAACAAAACAAAAACAATTCTGCTGTCCTTGTGCAACCCAACCTTTAGTACACTTTTTTATTTTTTTTTCAGAGCTCTATAAATCCTACAATTTTTTTTTCAGAATTCCCTTGCCATCACAGAACAGTTTGTGAGTGGAAAGCTGGAAAGGTGTGAGCGTGGAAAGTTCCTGGGAAAAAAGGAAAATCTATGACATGTGAGATAAATGTTCTTGTAAATGACATCTGTGGCGGTGACCTCCATATGTCCTCATTCACTCATGCCTGCATTGCGCGTCCTAATCAAACAACCTACGCGGTGACCATGCCCTCAGGTGTGCGCAACCCATCACGTGTCATCGGTTACGTTCGACAGCAGGAGCTCACTAAGAAGAATTCTTTTACAGTGGATTTATAGGTTCATATTCGTTGTGCAGCTCCACTGCATTGAAGCAAAATGTGTTACTTCGCTTCCCCAACGATTGGAGTTCTCCCTTCCGTATCTTCTTTCTATTTTAGCTTCACTCCACAAAACTATTAGAATGCTGGCTGTGACCACCGAGAAAATTTCTCTTCCTCTTCGGCATCTATCTCTTGGGTTACTCGATAATAAAAGCGTGAACACCCTTATTTCATTGAGCATTTCAGTAGAAAAACATGTGTTCAAAATCAACATGGGCAGCTCGTCCAGCAGGCGATAGCTCCTTCCATTCGATGTTGAATTCGCATACACGACATTTGCAGGAATCTTCTCCTTGAGAAAGTGTGCCTATGTTTTCAAAAAGAAATAGTTTAGACTGCATGTGCTCACTCGGTTAACTCGTATACGGGGAGTGCTGTAAGCGTCGTGTGGAAAAAGAGCATGAAGATGGATGCTTGCGGGAAAATCCATAAGGGATTCGGGTAAGATAGAAATTCTGAAGCTTTTAACGCTTGCAATGTGAAACTTGCTTGCTATGTAGACGCAGAACTACCCTTCTTCTGCACGAATTATGAATTCTCTTCATCGTGTGGGAGCTAAACCTTTCTCAATCCTCTCTTCTCTTTTCCTTACGAATCTGAACGTGTAACACCGAGGATTCTATTGAGGGGAGGTCATCTATACGCGAGGATCTTTAAAAAGAATAAGCTATACATACGTCCTCCTTGATGTGGCGATGGGACCTCCTGTTCTTGCCGCAGAACGCCCTCAGTGATGTTCTACATCCTTTCGTAGGCTTTCTCACACAACATTTTTCCGAGGTCTCAGGTATTTTTTGGCATCTCAAAGAGTTTCACAAAAGAAATAGCGATAAGACAATGTAATCGGTGAATGAGCACTAGAAAGTCCCATACAATCTTCTTTTGCTTTGGACGGCACGTGTCTGCTTCGTTAACATAGTATGTGCCTAAGAACCTAATTCCTAATCGTTACCTAATATGTGCCTTGCAGGTTCAATCACTGCATTCGGCCGTACCTAAAAATCCGCACTAGAAACCAGTGCTACATTCATCTGCTCGTTTGGAAATTTGAAAATTTCAAAAATTATCAGAAATCAGAGAACATACGGTCCCGTCGGTGCCGCC
>KN726231.1:31596-52901 GCA_000816745.1 Ancylostoma duodenale
TTGTATCAGATAGAAAAAGTTTGATGTTTAGGAAGAGCAAGAAGGGCAAATCATCTACTATGAAGGTCGTTGCGGTATATGCTCCCACGTCGGCTGCCAGTGATGATGAAATAGAAGACTTTTATGAAGAACTTCATCGTCACCTGAGACAGAAATCCACTTATACAGTTGTGTTGGGCGACTTCAATGCTAAAGTGGGTAGTGGACGCAGCGACGAGACCTTCGTAGGAAAATTCGGACACGGAGCTAGAAATGAAAGAAGACAAAGGCTTGCGGATTTTGCCGAATATACCAAGCTTTACGTCATGAACACGTTTTTTCCAGAAAAGACCTGGCAGGCGCTGGACATGGCGTGCGCCGAATGACAGAACCAGGAATGAGATCGACTTCGTGCTTTGCGACAAAAAGAGGATCGTGAACGACGTGTCTGTCATAGCGGAATCTAAAGTGTGCGTACATTCGGATCATAGGCTTCTCAGAGCAAAAGTTGTAGTTGATCCTAGGGAAGAAAGCCGAAGATTGGCCAGGGCAAGCCAACGTCGCAAACCTCAGTAACTCAGTGAGGAACTTTTCAGTCGAGCGGTGGAAAATACGGACTGGAGCATACACGATGAAGACATTGACGAGGACTATGAAAGTATACTTGAGAAGCTTCGAATGTGCAGAAGTTTTGCTACCGTAAAACGAGAAGATCAGTGTAGAAGAAGACTAACCGAGGCGACTCTGCAGATGCTCGCTCATAGACGGAAGCTGGCAAATTCTGGGAACACCGGTCTCGAATACGAAGTGTTGTGTAAGGAGTTACGACGAAAAATGATGGGGGACTATGAAAATTTCAGGAAAGAACGGCTCTGTAAAGCAGCGGAGGAAAGAGCGAGTCTGAAGAAGGCATGGAGAGAAGTCCAAGTGTGCCGGAAGATGCCCACAGCGCTACTGAATGAGCACGGCAGAAGAACAACTGTAAGGACGGAAATGGAAGAGATTTGTCAAACCTACTTCGATGGGTTGTTCGCTTCGACGAAGAGCATTGACCCTCCTACTATCGAGCAGTGTGAGCCTGTAGCAGAAGTCCTGAGCGCGGAAATCGAAAAGGCAGTGCGGAACATGAAACCTGGCAAAGCAGTGGGTCCTGATGAAACAAGAGCAGAAGAAATCAGAGCAGGAGGAGAAGTCTTAGCAAAGGCTTTCAGCATCAGGTTCACGGAATACATCAACACAGGAAGAATACCAGAGCAATGGGAGCACGCCAGAACCGTACTAATACCGAAGAAAGTGGACAGAGAAGACATTCGGAATTACAGGCCGATAACACTACAATCTCACCTGTACAAAGTCTTCATCAGAGTCATCCACGCGCGAATGGAGCGCACCCTGGATGATAACATGCCAAGAGAGCAAGCAGGATTTCGTAAACGTTTCTCCACTATCGACCATATCTTTACTATCTTGCAACTAGCGGAACGATGCAGAGAATACAAGCTTCCGCTATTTCTCTTATTCATAGACTTCGAGAAGGCATTTGACTCGGTGGAACACAATGCCGTCCTCGGGGCAATGACCGATCAAGGAGTAGAAGCAGCATACGTGAGGATTCTACAAGAAACTATGAGGGAATCCTACACTGAAATCACTCTCTTCGAAAGGCCTCTAAAAATCGACGTGAAGAGAGGGGTAAAACAAGGCGCTATCTGCTCTCCAAAAGCATTTACATGTGCCCTGGAATCAGTTATGAGACAAGTTGCCGAGAAAGACGGTTTTGAAACAGATGCAGAAACACTACAAATGCTACTCTTTGCTGATGACGTGGTGCTGATAGCGAGCAGGCCTGAGACTCTACAAAATCTTCTCAATGAAATATGTCACCTCAATGAGAGTATCGGGTTGAAGATCCATCCTGGAAAGACCAAGTGGATGAAGAACGCTCACTGTGATGATTTAGAAATTAAACTGAACGATCAGCTGGTAGAGCGAGTTGAACACTATGTTTACCTTGGCCATGCAGTTAGGATGGACAACGATATGTGGTTGGAACTCTCGAGACGAAGGAAGGCAGGTTGGACTGCATTTTCGAAAATCGATGTTCTCCTCAAAAGCAAAGATATACCAGCACAAACTAAGAGTCACTTATTCCACAGCACCGTGCTTCCTGCGTTACTCTACGGATGTGAAGCTTGGAACTTGACAAAAGCAGAGAGAAGCTTGCAAGTAATACAGAGGGCAATGGAAAGGCAGATGCTTGGAATAAGCAAAATGGAACATAGGAAGAACGAAGAAATTAGAGAGATGAGCCACCTCCACGAAATTACTAATTTGCTTTACAAGAGGAAGAAAGAATGGGTAGGGCACGTCGCCAGAATGAAAGACAATCGTTGGACAGTGCGAATTTTGCACTGGTACCCGCGGGCAACTGAACGTCCAACTGGCAAGCCACCCCTGAGATGGATAGATCCGTTATGGAGGCAAATCGGAAGGACGTGGACGCGACTCGCGCAAGACAGAGAGAAATGGCATGGTTGCGAACTGCGCCCGCAATGGACGAGAATCATTTCGACGTAAGCAACGTAAGCAAGGGAACGGATGACCGGCTATGGATATTACACTCATCCCTGATATCCATACCACGCGTTTGTTCCTTCGAACCACACATAAAGTGGAACCACTTTCATGTCTTTGGCAACGACCAACAAATACAGGGAACTCCAAACGGACGTAGACAGGGGCAGGACCGCGGCGCAGCTCTACTGGGCAGAGCCACGAGCGCTCTGCATTTGGCTCTGGTTTCTCTGCTTCCCGCCCCTGTCTGCGTCCGTTTGGAGTTCCCTGTATGTAGTTCATATTGGCTACCAAAATATGATCCAAGATAACTCAGATAACTGGATAAGGCAAACGCAGCACAACCTGGCAAGCCACACCCCCAGGAAATGGAAGGCCGACATTGCTACAAGAGGAAGAACTGCTGCATTCCGTATGCTAAGAGCAGCAAACCCCGTGTTTCGGCTGCGTTTTTTGCCCGATGAACTGTGGTGCAGTTCAACCTGCGTTCTGCCTGCTCCTTGCCACGTGGCGACACGCCCCCTGGGAGGTGTATATAAGCCGCTGTTTGAGCATCAAAGCTTAGTCGTGTCTCCGCTCCGGCGGAGGCAAGGGTAGCCCTGCGAGACTCGTCAGACCCGCTGAGGCCCTAATTATTATTTTTGGATAAGCTTGGGTAAGCATCCACTTACCCAAGTCTGCAGTACGAACACAGCCCTGTGCCCAGATTGAGCTGCGATCTTAGGTTTGAGACATGCAAAACAGTTCATCGCCCCCGAAACACAGCCTTCCAGGGGTGGACGCAGCTCGTGGGGCGACAAAATAAGCTTTCAACTCGCGATGTAACTGCTGTTGAAACGTGTTCGGCCTGCGTTCACCGTCCCGGAATCTCTGAGAAGGGAACATCAAAACTACTAGGTTGATGCAAAGGAAATGGCGCCACTTTTTTTTAAAAACGCATAATTTTGTTTGGACAAAGCTTAGCATTTAGATATGGTAATGTTCTTGTAGAGCAAAGAGAGCTCTTCTATTCTGTGGGTATAAGAAATTTCTCCTTCAGCTAGCAGACGTGAAATATTCGAAAATGTCTAGAAGTCTCGTTCTCAATTATTTAAATTTCCTTGATTTTTCCATCACACTACAAAAGATAGGTCAGGACATCAATACCTATTCCACATGTGGGCTCCGGTGCAATAACTTAGCTTCCAAATGAACGTAGATGAGTACTCTTTGAAGCATTTCCTTCGTTATTTCTAGGATTCCTGGATGATTCTCTCCAAGCTGCTTTTGGGTAGAACACCTTTAGCAGTACCTATGGGAGTGTTTATACTTCGGCGCGACGCGACCGTCGCATCCCAACAAACTGTTCAAATGCGATGGGTCCCGAATGGATGCATGCGCAAACAATGGTCGCGATGTGGTAGTTGGCGTTTCCCATCGCGACGCGACGTCGCGGGGCGACGTCGCGCCCTGTTTATACTTTTTTCTTGAAAAACGACGCGATGGGACGAATTCGCGTCGCGCCTGCTAGCAGACGCGACGCGATGGTCTCTCTAGTGTCGCGGACTGGATTTCGCCGCTGTTCCATAGTTGTTCCAGTTGTATTGGCCCAAAACTTAAGGAATTAGACAAAATTAGTTGGAGATGTGAATGTTAACAAACCTGTATGCGTCATATGTGTTTTAAGTAGTAGTTTTGTGAGCTTTTTATGTTTCTGATATTGTCTGCTGTTTATGAGTGCTTACCACATATAACTTGTCAGCCGAGCAATGAAAGAACGCAGTGCTTATATCGCTGAAAATCGCTGAGAACTTTTCCTGAACATTTTAGACCACAAACGGTACAGTGAGGTTCAAAACAGTCCATGGAAATCCACGATCCCCGCTGTATCGAGGTGTGCGTGTAATTTTGCGTGAGTACGTAAATTTGCGACGTTCAGCATGTTTCATATATATTGACCTAGAGATTTTCTTTCGAATTTTAGTTATTGTAAGCGTCCGCTGCAAAGCATCTGTGCTTTTCACTCCACACTTTGTATAACAACAAACATTGTTGTACAACTTCGTATAAAACAATGTATGTGTGCATAGAAGAAAAACTCTTCTGATAACTAAGATGCAAAAAATAATCTCTGAACGAATACACAGATGAGAAAAACCCGCAATGCGTTCTTCCATAGCTTGGAAACAAACATCCTTGGCGAGTAACACGGCGCAAAATTTCAGTCCTCGCACAGATCATCGCTGAAAATCGCTGAGAACTTTTCCTGAACATTTTAGACCACAAACGGTACAGTGAGGTTCAAAACAGTCCATGGAAATCTACTATCCCCGCTGTATCGAGGTGTGCGTGTAATTTTGCGTGAGTACGTAAATTTGCGACGTTCAGCATGGCGCGACGAAGCGATGCGACGGTTTCGCAACCCGTCGCGTCGCGCGTGTTGTGCGGTCGCCACGACGCCATCGCGTCGCGAAAAAGTATAAACACTCCTTATTGCTGTTACTGGCCCCAAAAATTCACGAGCGGTCAACAGGAAAAACGCTCGAGACCCTTAAGAGCGCATTTCCTACACCCCAAATTTTGGCCAGAATTTGCTTCCGAGAGCTGGCTTGAACTTTAATAATGTAAAATGGGACACGTTGAAGTAGTCGTCGTATTCTTTGGGAAAATTGTCGTATTTCTATGGCTCGAGACAGCTCCAAAAACTCTTACTCCGCAGGAAGAAATTCGATAAACATGACCATATAAAAACGAGGTTCTCGTCGTTCTTTCCATCACAGTTCCACGAGGTATAATCATACAACTTCGGGGACCTGCACATAGGATGAGCAATAGTCCCCGTTAATTAAAGGAACTTCATGGTTTGCTGAAATTACCGTCCATTAAAGTTGTGAAAGAAAATTGTGGTCGACACGAAAAAGTGCCATTTCTTTTGCATCAACCTAATAATTCGTTAACTTGATCTATCTAAAAAGAAAATATTGCAGGCCCAGTGACAACGCACTTCCTGGAGATTCCATGATGGACTATTTTCGGATAGATCGGGACATGTACAACCACGCATACTGGCACTAGTTTGTTTAAACATAACATTCTTTACGTCTATTCGAGATCGGGATTTTCAAGATAACGAAATTAGGTCAGTTCGACTAATTGTTTGGTCATATTACCTTGAGAAGTGTTGTTGGTGAGATCCTCTGTATATTTCACAAGAACACGAACCAATTACTTGACATGTCTCCTTTCCGTGACTACCGCTACTTCAGAATTCTCTGAACGATTCACTGTGAATTTCTGCTCGATGGTTCTCTTACAGTCGCACTCGTTTGAAGATTCAGCACAGCGTTCTAACACTTCAACTAAATACTACCTTTCACATGTTTTCTTTCCACATATTCTGCACCTACTGTAATTTCTCAGTCCAACATTTTTGAGCAGATTGCAAGCCAGAGTTTTTGGCAGCTATAGAATATGCCCAGGACTATCAATCATGTGCAAGGTTTACGTGGCTGGGCAATCATACTCATTGTCCTACACACCTACTTTCCTCTTCTCGTTCCTAACGGATTCACTGGATATGATATGTAAGGAGATCTTCACTTGTAGCACCGCTTCGCAAGAAACCTCACACCACTTTAGATTTATCATCATATCTGGCTATGTTACCACATTATCTGTACAAAACACAAAAGCACACACAAGATATGGAATAGCCACGTTTATGATTCGACGGTGAGTTGGCATAGTTTATGGATGAAATTCACACCCAACGAAGGAAAATAATTATCAACATGTAAGAACATGCGAATGATCTGCAAGCATTCTGTTTTGCAAAAGAAAAAAGGAAAGATGTGCGAGAACTACCTCTTTCTCGTTTTTTTTACATACTCTATTACATACTCTTTTCATACAAAAGGTATTTTAACAAACTGCTGAAAGACAAATCTATCTACCTATATATAAAACATAGAAACGATTACGACAATTTTTTTTTCAAAAATCTGGACGGCGCGCGCGGGCGCCAAATTCGAACGAGAGAAATGCATTTGTAAGTAAGGTGGTGAGGAAGGGGCCTTGGAAACAAGGGACA
The DNA here is from genome assembly GCA_000816745.1 of Ancylostoma duodenale. Taxonomy (NCBI): domain Eukaryota; kingdom Metazoa; phylum Nematoda; class Chromadorea; order Rhabditida; family Ancylostomatidae; genus Ancylostoma; species Ancylostoma duodenale. The sequence continues at coordinate 38,219 of KN726231.1, forward strand.
CCATTCGGATAGGGTGGAGGGTATAGGACACTGTTCACCGGATATCGATTCATCGGTCGCTTTTATCGGTTTTCCTCAGTTTAGCTCCAATCCGAATCGAAATGGGCATACTGGGGTAATCCACCGCGCTGATCACGAATCTGAAGGCCGCTTTGCACCACGTGATGAATGATTTATTGATTTTATCGATTTTTAGCAAGTTGTGCTGCAGTAGTGGCGGAAACGTACCCACAGGGGTTTTTCAGCACGCCGATCACGAATCTGACGGCCACTTTGCACGGCGTGATTGTTGATTTATTGATTCCTCAATCTTTCGCGGGAATTAGACTTCCCACAGTCAGAAGTTTGATTAGGTGCAAGTTTTTCTCACATAGAACGGCAGTTACATTTAATGCGCTACTTCAAAGAAATGTGCCAGAAATGACGCTTAATAAATTCAGGAGACTTGCAGCTCATGTTTCTGACCAGTGAGCTGCTTGCTAGGATTTAACTGTTACAGCTCTTATTTAATTTCTTTTCCTTTTTTGTCATTTTTATAAGCTTACTTTTTTGTTTGCCATGTTCAATTGTCAACAGTTCACACGTTGTTGTTCCCCCGGGTGATATTGCATTTAGTTTATTGTTTTATACGTGTACGTGTTGCAGGTCTCAATAAAGATAAAGATAAAGAAAGATTGCTTCGAGCGTGGTGCAAGCAAGCTTGCAGGGAATGCCTAACACCAGTCTGACGGCCAATTTGCGCGATGTGATTATTGATTTATTGATTGAGTTTTCGCGAGTTTTGTTCGCGAGAAGCGTGCTCGCGCGAATCTGACAACCATTTTGCACGACACCTCCGCCCGAAATGTTCTTTCGTTAAACCAGTTACATGATCCTTGAAGGCAGTTCATGTAGGGGAATGATTGTGGCGCGTACCAAGATAATCTTCTAAGATAACCAGGACTAGATAAAAGATGTCTAATATTTCGAGTTCCAAACCCACATTTCAATCAGCTTGACAAGCCAGTTTTGACACCGACACCAATCAACTAATGGAATATATTTGAGGAGGAGCATGAAGATCAGTTCAGATCAGATGGAGCGAAGAAAAAAAATGAAGCAGATTCAAGAGGTGAAGCAGGGAATCCAAATTCTTTTTGTCCTCTTTAGCGTTTGTCCTGTTCGTTGGCGGACATGCTTTTCTGATCTTTTGACGCCACTTCGCTCCATAGTGTGTCTGGTGTGGGTGCACGCCTAGGTACTCCAGATCGACACGCAGTGTGACTAGCCAACGTTGCTTCGGCCGACCCTTCGGCCGTTCTCCTACAAGACCTAGGCCTTGTTTGCAGGCGGTACCATTGTTGGCCTGCAGAACGTGACCGTAGCATCGAAAGGGGTCTTAGTGAAGCTTGTCGGCTATCGGAGCGGTGTCGAACTGCTCTGGGATCTTTGCTTTGCGGACACGATCACCATCCATCGTTCGTAACATCTTTGTCCCCATCACACACCAAGCGGCGTTCCACTTTCTTGGTGGTTGGCTAACGCTGTGCATTATACAACGCGACGGAACGAACGACCACTCGATGTCCTTTCGACTTGAATCGTTCTGGGGTCTTCTTTTTGCACAGCATTCCTGCTATGGAGTGCCTTCAACCATACAGCGTCAACGCGAGCGACGAGTTCATGAGCTATGCTGTCATTTACTGAGAGTTTTGAGCCGAGATATTTGAATAATTCGCTTCTTGGAAATTCGTTGCCATCTATCCGAACGGTGGCGAGCTCGTCCAAATAAGCCGCCATATCCTCAGTCTTTTTATGCCGGTCCTGAGATCTCCAGATCGAGGAGTGACAGTGGAAAGGCGGAGACCGAACCGTCATACACGCTCGCTCCAGACCTGCATCTAGCACGCAAGGTCCATCTTTTATTCTCACGTTACCATGACATAGTCTGCGCATAACAGAGTCACTCGCGTCGGCGTCGGGAAGTTTTTCGTAACAACATTCATGATGACCACCAAGAGGAGCGGTGAGAGGGCTGAATCTTGATGTACGTCCACGGACATGGGAAAATTTGCCGATATGCCGACATCGATTCCTTGGATGAACATAAAGAATCCTGATTCACTTGATGAGCTCTTTCAGGGACGCCACGCAGAAGCAGTGCCTAGCAGACGACATCGGGTGCAATGCGTTCGAAGATCTTGTCCAGATCGAGGAAGGCTGCATTCAGCGACTTCTGCTTCTCGATCCACATGCAGCATGCATACTGGGGCGAGCAATATGTGCATCGTATATGACATACTTTCTCATCACGTCTAACCCATTTTCACCACTCCTACATGCACTGTGATTCAAACAGAGGTACACATGCACGTATTCATACCCTCATTCCATAGTAACGAATTCAATTTTCTGCCCGTTTAAAGGCAGCATCCACGGAAATTTTCGAGTTGGAGATTTTGATCATTTTGGATACTCAGCCGCTGTCGCAACAATTCTACGAAACTTGCACAATCGTTAATATCAACATTCGCAAGCTATGAAGAGATAAAGTTTGTGCCGGCGATCAGTATGGATGAGTTGTGAAATGAAATGAATGGGTGTTTTTGTTTACAATAACTCTCTTTGCATATGATACCACATGTTTTCATTCCAACCTCCTTCTACTTCAAGCTCGGGCAACTCGGCCATCTTTTGCAAATCTGCTAAATTTGTAGCAATGAAAACCGCCTTAGGATTTGACAAAATTGATCACTGCCTTCGTTTTCACTATAGCGCTAAGCCTAGCAATATAGCAAAATCTGTGAGAGCAAAATTTCCGTGGGTGATGCCTTAAAATCCATCTTATCCTTGGAATCTGGCCCACATGGTGGCGACTGAGAACAATCTCCGAATGATTTTTCTGGAAAATTCCGCTGAATATCAGCTCAAGCAGTGTATGTAAGGCAACAGAATTATGTTTTTTTTCATTTTTCTCTGCTTTTACCAAACCTTACTCTTGTTTCTTGCTGCTACTATATCTTATCATCCAACGTTGGGAGAATTTTCACGTCTGTTATTTCTCATCGGCAATTTTAAAAATTCGATAAGGTCCTAGTGATTATACTGATGAACTCCCTTGGGAGTCTTATTTTCCAACCTCATTTTGCCGTTTTTTTAAGGGAACGGGGCCACCAATTAGGGTGTCACTCCTCGAAAGCAGCACCTACGGAGATTTTGCTCTGACAGATTTTTCTATATTCCTGGGTTTAGCGAGAACGAAGGCAGTGATCAATTGCGTCAAATCCAACGAAAAAGACGGTTTTCATTGCCACCGATTTAGCAGAATCTCTGAGGATGGTTGATTTAGCCGCGCTTGTAGTGGAAGGAGGTGGGAATGAAAACAGGTTTACCATAAAAAAAGAAACTGATCGCCACCACACTCTTTATCTCTTTATACCTTGATAATGCTGATTTCTACGACTGTGCAATTTCCGAAGAGTAGACACAAGAGCTGATGACTATCCAAAACGACCAGAATCTAAAACACGAAAGTTTTCGTGGGTGGTGCCTTTAATTATTTTATTTGTTTTATTTTATTGAATGCACTAAAAGTGCTCCACCAAGACATGCTATTAGGGGTACACTATTAGTTGAACAAACTGGATTACACAAAAATTATGTCCTCGTACAACAACACAATCGTTAAACTAGAAGCTAATATACCATCTCAATCGAAAACCACCAAATATGTTTAATGATACGTTTAGGTGCTGCATCTTTGGATAGAATAGCAACAATAAAACCTCATTTTGAGTGGTGATTTTACTGAAACGGGCAGGTATTTATTAGATTCAGTTTGTTCGCTAGAATTACCTCATTATGACCAAAATAAACTTGGCCTTGTGACGCAAACCACTCTCTAGTGACGAAAAGGGCAGGAGAGCACCTGGACGAATGGTTTTAAATCCATGCGTATTCGGGTGGGTATATGACCTCTTTCACACTCCCACGCACATCACTTCCAAGGTGTTTGGGCATGTAAAATGAGGATTTTTTGCTGAGAATGTACGTTGTAGGTAGCAGCCTGTAGCAACATGTTTAGATGCAATTTTGATATGAGTCGAAATAAGTATGGAGGAGTTTGGTTGCGATCGGTATATTCACTTCTACATTATAAAATTGAGATAAAGATGTACCGATTATAGGGATGGGAGATTGAGAGGATGGGGTTGACAATTGTTTCTATTTTTCACTGAGGGAGAAGAAGAATCTGACCAGTAGAATTTTCATGTCAGTATAAGTTTTGACAGACCAATTTCCTGCAGTTTTCTTCTAAAAATAGAGCTATTTTGACCTTGCTGAACATGACCTATTAGGTTGGTGCAAAAATAATGCGCGTTTTCATGCCTTTGTTTCCAAACCTCATAACTCTGTTCAAAATCAATCTTTTGTGAAAGGCTTAAGTTGTCGTAATCCGCAAATCTTTGCAATAAGGCAGATGTTCTCCGACTACCGTACATTTCTAACAGGGCCTTCTAGGATCGACGAACTTCCGTAGGTCAATTTTGGTTTTCAAGGAGAAAATTCTCCTGGAAGGAGTCGTCCAAGTTCTTGAGGAAGTGGTAGTCGGTGAGCGAGAGGTTTGCTGATTATGATTATGAGTCCTAGCTTCCCAGCCCAGTTGCTCCAGCCTGTGGAGTGTCTGTCGTGCAAGGTCTGCTTAGGCGGTGCTGTGTAGGACTGTAAAATCCATTTTATTGAGCAACGCTGAGCTCACACAGTGAAGTTTCTACTTCATTTCATTTACATCTCAAAAGTACTTCCCAGGGGAGAAAGAATGGTTGGTCTGCAGTGAGCGATTTTTGCAGCAGATCACCACAAATTCGCCGTGACCTTATTTTGGTGTTGCTTCGGTTTCTGGGAGTGTTTCGGTATACCTTTCTCGTGCAACTGTCGAGAAAGGCACTTCATTTTGTCGCAGAAGGTCTAAGCTTCATAGTTTATTGCTAACCGGCCGAGTGTTTGGTGGCAATTCTTTCACTACAAAAGCGCGATTCAGTCTTTGCAACGAGGATCAATCTGGTACTCGTTCAGTATTATCAACATCTACTCGTCAAGCTTTTTCATCCTCCCATTCTCACTGAAGTAAGGGATGGTCTGACAGCAGTTATCGGCAAGGTTCTGCGAAACCAAATATGTTGTTTTGAACGGGTGCTCTTTGTTTATTCTCATCAGTTGGGGGTTGCAAACCTCGGGAACATTCCTTACTTTCGAAGCAAGGCAAACCGAGTCGAAAAACCCAGAAGCAGCTCGGCAAAATGCATTCGCTCACACTTCCTTTGGTAAAACTATGGTGGTATTCCGAGCGGCTCCTGCTGCGACGCCGCCGAGTTTTAGCTCGCTGAATTCAGAATGGCAAAAAACTTGTTTTGACACCTTTCATCCCAGAACTAAAAATTGAAAAAAAAAACGTGAATTCGTTCGAAATGCATAAGATATTTGAAAAGAATATGGAATTTGCTACAAAACCATGTGCAACTTCTCATACCGGTGCTAATTGTGCAATTTCGCAAATCTAGCCGCTCAAAATGTATTCTTCGACCTACCGCATCACGTCACGATTACTGCACCAAAGTATTCGCTGATAGTCCGCGCATACATACAAGTGGTTTTCGGCGACCGATCCCATCAGTTGTCTCTGTCGTCTTTGCTGTCGTCTGAATTTCCTATTTAGAATGCTTTTAATAGATCTTGGAACAAACTTTCATATTTCCCAGTAACCACATTTCTCACGCATAGGGAATGGATCCAAACTTGTCTGAGAAATGAGTGATTAAGAACACGAACTAATTGCGCTTTCGATTAGATATAAAAAAAAGTTCCACGAATTATCGCTAAAAAGACATGTGTACTTACTAGCGCTAATCTTCCTGTATACGAGCATGTGTACTTACTAGCGCTAATCTTCCTGTATACGAGCATGTGGTTATTTTTGCAACCATCTGCTCATCTCCACAGAAAACACTTTTTTTATAGGCCGAAACCGCCACTCTCTTAGACAAACCTTTTTGGCATGTTTCAAGAAAATGAGCTTACAAGTCCGCAAAGACTTCCGTTTTCAGAATGTCATTGAAAGCAATGGTAGACAATACTGTTGCGTGGCACAAGGTCTATCTAAGCATTAGCTAAGATTTGTTAGACTCGCGCCAATAACGCACATGGTTAAAGAAAGTGAGGAAAAACATAGCACCAATGCTGCGGTTATAATTTGAATGGAAAAATATTGAAATTAGGGAGGTGGGGACCAATGGAAAGAAAAACAATAGCAGTAGAAAAATTGACAGAGGAAATCTCGGTTAAAAGTGAAATGATATCGTCTTCAAAGACCTCCTATATTGATCTACCATACAGGCGACCACCTTCATCAAGCCCAACCTTAATAATCCCCGCTGTAATTTCTTGGATCCATAAGAATTTAGTGTGCATTAACATTCAGGGTCCGATTAGGCTATTTATGTGAGCAAGAGTCCAGAATTACGATCTTTTTAAAATGCAAAATCTCATAAAATATCTAGCAGTTTAATATGTTAGTTCACGTAAAGCTCACAACGTGGAAATGTACCCAGTCTTGAAACTTTAATCCATATACATGTTCTGCATGCTTAATTGTTTGCAATTAAGCATAGAGACTAAAAAATATGTGAAGCAGCTGCTGCACAAATATTTTTTTCTGAATACATGATTATGTAATCTGAGGCTCTATTGCAGAAGTATTAGAAATTGCCCCAAAACCTCGGCTGCCATGGGCCATCTGCAATGCTTAGAAGCAGCAGACAGGCTGAGTATATATACTAAAAAGTAGAAAAATTTATCCACAGGTTCTCCAGAAAATAATTTTGAGCGCTAGATGTTCGAAATTACACACTGTGCGGTGGTAAGAAACACCTGAAGTTTTCTGCATCGAACATGAAGCAACGAAAAACGCGCATTATTTTTGCGGCAACCTAATATTTTTAGCTATGAACTACTAGACGGCATACCCGGCTTCGCACGGGTGTTTTACTACCCCGGCTACATCACATTGCTGAGGACAACGCTGTTGCCTATAAATGCATATTAGTAAATCTCAAGTGACCTTTTTCCACCGACCCGTAAGCGAACAGTCAGCAAGGCTATTTCGGTGACACTGAATCGCTATCTCATGCAAAATGCTTGTCATATTCATGTTCAGCATATTGAGGAACCCAAGTGGACATGTCCTCACCTCCCCAAAAGGTAGAAAGGCGAAAAATCAATGAAATCGATAAATCAATATTTCGTGCAAAGCGACCATTATATTCGTATTCAGTGTACTGAGAAACTACAGTGTACAGGGGACGTCAATCACGATCACTACTTCCGAGGCCTGGAGCGTTGCACTGCCTACGTGGAGCTGCTGGATGCTCTGGATTTCGAGTGCTGTCTCGCCAGCGCTGCGTGGGTACTGCGGCGCTCCAGGCTGCGGGAATAGTGATCGTTATTGACGTCCCCTGTACATGTCCGTGCCTGTCCCCGAAAAAATGGACAAAATCGATAAAATCAATAAATCGATACTGGCGCTAGAAATGTCGTCATGTGTCAGCGTGTTGAAGAACCCTAGCAGACATGTCCTCAGCGACCTCCGGACAAAAATTGTGGAAAATCAATAAAATCGATAAATCGATAATTTGGTTCAAAATGGCTCTCATATTTGTGCTCAGCGTATTGGAGAACCCCAGCAGACATGTCCCCAGTGACCCCTGGGCAAAAATGACAAAAAATCTATAAAATCGATAAATCAATAACTTAGTGGAAAATGGTTGTCATATTCGCGCTCAGCGTATGGACAAACCCCAGTACCCATGTCTCCACCTCCCCCGGGGCAAAAATAGCGGAAAATCAATAAAATCGATATAATCGATAAGCCAATCGATATTCCGGGCTGAAAAGTAGTCTATAACCTCCGCCGTCCCCTAATGTCCCTACATGCGAAATTTGGTCGCGACCGGTTCATCCTCCGCGATTTCTATTCGGAACATACACACAAACAAACACACACACACACACAAACAAACTTTCACATTTATATATATACAGATTGATTGAGCTATCTCCTTTTTCCAAGTTATTTTACATTATCCTATATGTGTTACATTATTCTCTATGTACTTCCTTACTGATCCCTTTTTCAATCAGTTTTCAGGACAGCTGACGTGGTTCCTCTTTACCTTGGTTGTCTCTCTATAACAGTATACATGTTATTCCACTATTTGCCACCATCCCATCTGATTCCCAATTTACGACGTGCCCGTTATTTGGCGTGGTTTACTGCTGATATGGATCACATGGATGAACCGGATACTGAATATTTTGGAGGAGTGAGACAGAAATCTGAAGAAATGCAACTGAGTGACCTATGACTGACCTATTAATTAACATATATGATGTATGCTATAAATACACAGCAGGATCATAAATGGAAAGAGTGACATTCTAGTGTACAATCTTCATTTGCCCATTCTTGCAAATGGGCGAATGAAGATTGTGCTTTTATGATTCCGAACAGTAGGCGTTGGACCGCCAATGGATGCTTGCCGATGGATCATATTTTTCATTATCTGGCATTCCATGCGTTTGTGAATATCTGTACAAGAGAACCAATCGTCACTGTCGAAAACAAGCTATAACCCACGGCTTACAATGGAGAGAACAGAGAGGGAGGCTCTGCGAGTTTATCATGACAACGAAGACCATCCATGATAACTCACAATTTCGGAAGCAAACCACCCTACGCTGTGGAGTTACCCGATGAAGAGTACCATAACGAAATTGACCACATCATCGTTAATCGAAGGTTTTGCTTAACCGAGGTCGGTGTTGTACCGAAGCTTTACATCGGATCAGAACATCGCCTCCTCCGTGGAAGTTTTTCTTCTCGCGCAGAGGAGAGAAAGCCGCGAAATTCAAGAAGAGAAGCCCCAAACCCATCATCATTCTCTTCATTTCGCTAGCCGGTCTTTGGGAAGATACCGTTGTCGACAGCAATGATGAGGAGTACGATAGATATCTTCAATATTTTCGCGACAGCACAAAGAAGGCCAAGGGTTTAGGTGCCACCAAGAGGCGATTGTCTTACGAGACCCTCGAGCTGATACGCCAGCGTAGAGCCGCGATAGCGCAGGCGACTACTAGCTAACGTTCGAGTTCGCAAAACGGTGAAGAGAAGCAATAAAAGGAGACCTCAAAGAGAGACGAGCAGTAGTGTTGGACGAGGCCACAGAGGTGGGGAGAAGCATCCGCCCGCCTAGACTGATGAGAGCCCTCCGACCCCCAGACGGAACAATTTCTTCATCAAGATGGGTGTTTAGGAAGGTGATCCACTACTTCTACTCTCTTGGATAGCCACATACATCTCCTTCCATGTCATCTTATGGAGGATGGATATATCGTTCCATCGATTCTCCTTTCCAAAGACCGACAAGCCACCAAGTCGGTGAAGAATCGTACAGCTCCGGACTCCGCAGGATTCGCCTACAACACATAAATAACCTACCGCGAGTTCTTATCAACTCATTGGCTAGGCTTTTCATACCTGTCAAAATGCAAGATCCCTAACCAATGGAGGACCGGCAAGACTGTGCTACTGTACAAGAAGGGAGACCTGCAGTACATCGGCACTTATCGCCGCCCCATCTGCCTCCGTCGTCAACACGCTTATCACGCGTGTGATCCTCTACAGGGTCGGAAGGGCTCTAGACCTACCAAAAAGATGAATTTTTCAAAACAGTACATTTGTGAGCTTTCAGTATAAGGCTTCAAATGTGGTGGATCAGCAGTCGCATCTAGTCGTCGTATTAACGCTGTATTTGGGGTTGGCATAGTGTCCGAACGCACTGCACAAGACTGGTCCAGACGCCATCGTGTTGGCGACTTCAACCTCAATGTTTCCTCATGATCGGGACGTGTATACGTAGTCGACAATGGTCAATTGCGGCAGCTGGTGGATTCAGATCCAGGCCAAACTATGTGTGAAAGGATGTAAGTCTTGGATGTTACCTTCGCCACCATCGTTGATCACCTGCGTCAGTTGGGCAAGGTATAACATTTATCAGAGCGAGTGTTCAAGATCTGAGCGAATGCGACCTCCAGCGATGTACAGAGGTGGGCTACTGAATTGTCCTCGTACAGGCGCATACAGAACTGGCTAAAGTCCATCTTCATAGGGAATGAGAAGTGATGTCTGCATGTCAACATCAAGCCTCGCCAACATTGGGTTGAGAAGGATGAGGAGCCTGAGCAGCGGCGGAAGACAAGTGATCACCCTCTGAAGCTTTGGGTCACTGCTTGGTGTGACAGCAAAGGCATCATCCACGATGAGTCACTGCCACGCGATACTGCTCTCACGGTAGACTTGTACTGTCAGCCGCTTGATAGAGTGACCGCAAAAAACGCAGAGTAGCGTCCCAATCGCGACTCGATCTGATTGCTGCACGACGATGCTCGTCCTCACACTGCAACAGTGACTCGTCAGAAGCTTCCCGACTTTGAATGGAAGTTGCTGACGTGCACCATACAGGCCTGTCCTTGTGCCAGAAGATTACCACCTTCCTCTGTCGTTCTTTAATTCCCTTCAAAAGAAAGCCTTCAATGATGAAGAAGACTTTGATCGCTGATTGGATTTTTCCGAGTCAATACTACCACAGTTCCACGCCGAAGGTATCGAAAAGCCTCCCGAAAATTATTGAAGAGTGATAGGACATGATGTTGATTTAATCATTCCTTAATGTGTTCTCCTTGTTTTAAAAAGTCAATAAAAAGTAATGTTTCAAAAACCGCGAGAGCTTTCCTTACGACCTAATATTTGGTACGATCGACCACATCCACACTGTCATCAGACTCATCAAAGTATCGCGAAAGTATAAAATGCCGTTCTGCCCACCTTTATCGATTTGAAGGAAGCCTTAGACTCCGTTGAGATAGAAGCGGTCCTGGAAAGCTTGGCCAATTAGGGCGTTCCTGTTCAATGCATCGACATATTTTGTGAGCTATACAGCAACTTCGCAACCACAAGCTGAATCTCACTAGGAGTATGTTTATGAAAAACGCATGTGTAACGGATGCCCCATTCTCGCTCAGCGGAACAACCATATTCGAATGTTTCAGCTACGTATACCTAGGTCGGGAAGTCGACCATGATGAGCTACCTCGCTTCAGAGCTGGGCAGGAGAAAGAGAGCGGCTTGGGGAGCTTACAAGAGCATGAAGGACGTAGTGTAGAAGACAAAGCACACCAGGCTTTGTGCTTGCCTCTTCAAAACAAACGTTCTTCTTCCTTCAACGTACGCCTCAGGAACTGGGTCTTACGTAAGCAGGATGAGAATGCTGTCAGCGTCGTTGAACGCTCTATCAAGACGGTGCACCGTGTGTAATTTCAAACATCTAGCCGATCAAAATTATTTTTCTAGGGAACTGGTGGATAAAATCTTTAACTTTTCAGCTTACATACTCTGTTTGGTCCGCTGCTTCTGTGCACTGCACATGAACCATGGAAGCCAAGGATTTAGGGCAAGTTCTAATACTTCTGCAATAGAGCCTGAGAGCATAAAACCATGCACCGAGGGATCATTTTCTGCACATACATAAATTTGAGACACTTGGTGTATCTAAAGAGTCCTAAATAGGAAATTCAAGTTACAACATAGACGACATAGACAACTCATAAAGTACTCATCTGTTTCACGTAGGCGGTGTTGCATAGAAATGGTATCTTTTCGTTATTTAATCACGCCCCTCCAGCTGATCGGTCGTCAAAAAGCAACTTGTATCGTATGCGCGGACTATAAGCGAATACTTTGGTGCAGTAATCGCGACTTGCTACGGTAGGTCGAAGAATACATTTTGAGCGGCTAGATTTGCGAAATTGCCCACTGTGCGATGATGCTTAAAATAACCCGCCTGACGCAAGTGAGGGCTGGAACAGGTAGTTCCACCTTACATCAACAGTCGGCGACGCTGCCACTCACGCCAAGTTAAGTATGATCAGGTGGCCAGGACACGTGGTGCGTCTCAACGACAACCGTAGAACAAGCAATGTCAGCGACTGGACTCCACGGCACATCAAGGGCACGTTAGGAGGACCACCGACTTGATGGTCAGACTTCTTCACGAAGTCCTTCAGGGAAAGCTGCAGTGTTCTTCGTCTCCCTCGAACGGACAGATTCCGTTGAACAACTTTGGCATGCAAGAGGGACAAATAGAAGGAATGGTGGCGCCTACGTGTACTCGGTTTGACCAACGGGAGTCAAGGTGACCATCTTTTCAGTACGACCCCCATTTGGTGACTTATCACCACTCACTTGATCCTTATTGTGTACCTTCGCAAGGACCTTCCGCCACGTTTGCGTCAAGGCATAAGGCAAGAAGAGGCATGCCAGGGTCACATGATTGGTTTAATCAAATATTGACTTTTCTACTAGAAGCTAAAATTACGTATGTGTCGACATCAAAAAGTATAATTTCGTCCTTCTCGGAAGAAAAAAGAGAAGCATTCACGTATCCCATTTATATCCTTTAGACAGAGCCCGAAGCCAATGTGTTCCTCCATCTCTGGTCGATTGGCATGCTGATGAAATGGTATTATATAGCGCCATGGATCTCGTGCATGAAAATGTACATGTCGAGACACTTTGCAATAATAATCTATAGTAAGTTAGTCATTTAGAGCTCAATACATCACCCTCTTTTCCTTTCAAAGAAATCAGGGAAATCCAACATATGTAGGTGTTGTTGTCGTATCCTATGTCTCATGGTTCAGCTGTGAACCTTACACATCTTTCCGCAACATTCTTCAAGTCACCTGGCAAGGTTGTTTAGGTGTGCTGGCTCTTCAATGCACTAAGGAGGTGAGAGATTTGATATTTGAGGTATTTGGTGTAGGATTTTCCTTCAGAGAAAATCTCTTGTGCTGCAGATACCAAAGTTCCCTGTCAAAAAGGCTGGCGATAAAATTTGCTGTGGCAAATGTCTTGTGGACAAATGAGATTGGTTGAACATGACGTGCCAGAAACATCTGTTGCCGTAGTGTAATGTCTCACAGATTTATTTATTTATTTGATTACACAGAATGTTGCTTCAAAAGCAGGAAAAAATATCATGACAACTCAGAACTCAGAACACAAACACAGAATCTCCCCTGTTCCTCCAACAACGAGGAATTTTTGAAGTGGATATCTTCTCGTGGCGGGTCATAAAGCAGCTCTTCCATTGCAGTAGATAAAGAAGTCCCCAACCGAGATCCTTTACCTTTAATCTGAACGGAAGTCTAATTATATCAGGACTTGTATGACCAACTCAACCCGAAGAGGACGAATCCACTAGGGACTCTGGGCGGACAGTATGAGGGGACCTCAGCGAACGGGGTTCACTAAATTTCGTTCCCTAAACGACTACCGCCAGTTGTTGAGGGTGCCCAAAAATGCTTACTTAAGAAGACATATATGTGGAGGAAAGGTTATGTAGGTGAAAATCCATTAGCTACAAGGCATGAAGAAGACCTCAAAAAAATCCATATTAGTTAGTAACAGTGAAACTCAAGAGAGTCATGAGGTCGAACACAACAATGGAAAGATTAATTTGGCATAAGCGGTAATAGTGTCGATGAAACCGTACACAATGTAGTTTTAACATGTCGTGGCATAAATTTATTTCGAAGAAACGGGTAGTTCATTAATCGACCAAACCTATGAAAATCTGCTATGATAATTACTAGTTGCATTGAAGTCTGAAGTCCGAGGAAGATTAAGTTCCTTCAACTTACTTGGAAGGTTCTCTGACGTCAAAAAATCATTAGGTGGAAAATTTTGTGACACGGGCTGGGGATTTCCTTTTGCGAAAGCACGACAATTGAATTCCTTCTCTACAGTGGTTTCAAAGCATCATTTATTACTTTTAAGAAGAGTGATGATAAATGTGAACCCTCCAGAAAACTCCATCTTCCTCATACATATCTTCGAAACCTCCCTTTTCAGCATTCCCACATACCCATTAACATTACACTACATTATAAGGAAACGCGCCCCTCACTTTTTCAGTCTTCTAAAGCTTTTCTTAAGCCAATCTACATCTTTTCAAACTTATTTTGGTGCTCGAAACGCACTGATGGACAGCGAATTCCCATTTACGAGGGCGATCGTGTGGTTACAAGTAACGGTTTGGGCAATATTGCTGCGCCAGATCGCTCTATCGCGCTCCAATGCCACGCAATACGGCACTGACTCAGTGAACACCACCACAGGGCAGAGAAGATATCATATCATCATATGTATGATATGATATCATATCATCGCGTGTATCACACCCTTATCGCACCCGCCCTGTAGTAGACGCTACAGCTTTCATTCATTCATTCATTCATTCACTCATTCATTCATTCATTCATTCATTCATTCATTCATTCATTCATTCATTCATTCATTCATTCATTCATTCATTCATTCATTCATTCATTCATTCATTCATTCATTCATTCATTCATTCATCCATTCATTCATTCATTCATTCATTCATTCATTCATTCATTCATTATTTATTTATTTATTTATTTATTTATTTATTTATTTATTTATTTATTTATTTATTTATTTATTTATTTACTTATTTATTAGATTGACAATGCGACCCTTCAAAAGAAGGTGCATAAAATCAGG
>KN726231.1:53001-70379 GCA_000816745.1 Ancylostoma duodenale
TTTATTTATTTATTTATTTATTTATTTATTTATTTATTTATTTACTTATTTATTAGATTGACAATGCGACCCTTCAAAAGAAGGTGCATAAAATTAGGTATATAATCATGTGGAGCTAACGGATTACGATTCGAGAGCAACGGAGATTCGAGAGCTTGCAAGAACACTAGACAGAGCTAGTATCGAACCATATTATTATCACCGTACCATATAGTATTCAGTAGTAGAGCGATGCGCATAAAGCGCGGATGGCGAAGAGGGAGCAGGGAGGAAAGAAGCTCAATCTTGATGGCTCCGACTGCACAAAGCGTCAATGTCGCGATTTCTGTGAAGATTTGCCACCGCTTTGTGGGTCATCACACTAGCTGGTGCAAGCGTGTAGATCTCTGAATATGAAAAAAAAGCAAAATAATGCAATGCCCTGACCCCGGTTCTTGCGAATTGGGTGCGAAAAGTTGTTAGACGGTGTCAACAAAGCATTCTACATCATGAATGGGTGATCTTTTAGAGACATTCATATTACGTCAAGACAGTGCTGCAACCCATGAGAGTCCGTCGATAAAAGCGCGGTTTTAGCCTCATATGTCCAAGGTCCTCGAGTTGCACAATCGCACTCAGCATCTAAACTTCATGAAGAACAGCGAGTAATCATAATGTAAAAGATCTTCGCTGAGAAGACCGTTGACGGGCCTGAAAAGCCCATCCCGTGATGAAGGAGATGAGCGCAAATGTGTTACAGGGATACGAATCAAAATGTGGTGTGTAGTCTATTCGACGCAGTTACTTGTTAGGGAAGAGCATCAATCATTAAGCCTCTAACTGGGCGTTATTTTCGATGAGTCTCCATCAATTAGGAAGTGGTCTCATACTTTTGAAACGCCCGAAAATCAGAAAAAAAAATCATAAAAAATTTTGAAGATCATGATCGTTTCTGGAAATATGTTACCACAGGTATTTTGGTGAAGGAAATCCAATGGTGACAACCTCTGATACATCAGAATACCAGGAGGTGCAGAAAAGCTGAATTTGGGGGTGGTCTTATATTTACGAAACGCACTGTATACGTACCAAGTTTCATTCTTCGCATACAGATAACCAGCTTTGAGCTCGGATATTTTGTTGTTCCAACATGCAGTATTGTTAAAACTATGTATGCATACAATAGCAACTGTTATTTTGTCAAAAGGTACCTGTGCACCTGTGCCGGACGCGACGCAGGAGTTGCTAACCGGTTGGGGGGGGGGGGGGGCTTGGGGAAAAAGTGGAGACTCGGCGACTCCATGGACCCAGATTGAATAAGAGATTTACTAAAAATATTAGATTTAATATTGAATAATATAATGTCAAGTCGAATAATACAGGACAGTAATGGGCATTCTAAAAATGACAGTAAAAATAATGAAAGTACGCCTGTTCATAGGCTTATTTTTAGTATTTTATGAGCTTATTTTCAGTATCCCTATCTTTATAAAGTAATTTCAAGAATTCGGCGTCCCATTCGAAGGTGGGCGGGGAGGGGGATCCTGCATTCGCTTCTGCTGTATGCATCTATACACATATCAGTGTGGGAAGCAGGGGGGCGCTCCCATCCCTGAGAATTGGTGGCCAAATTTTTGAAATTGCTTTACTTTTGAATAAAAATCTTGTATTAGTTTGATTTTAATTGTTTGTTTTTACTATTATTCTGCAAATAATTTTTGTCAATTATTTACTGTTATAATTAATCTTTTCGACAATTTAACCTTTCATCTGGTTTCCCAAAGCGGAGGAGTCTCCACTTCCTTCCTACGCCCGCTCTCACGTCTACTTTCTGCTTCCGCCACTGAAACATACACTTACGACCACATAAATTGAGGCGGAGTATTTGATACAAACTAACAAATCTCTTTTCTGTATCTATGTGCGTATGTCTAGGGTTTTTAGGTGCTGCACTCTGACAAAGACTTCGTTATTCGTATTGTTCAAAACGAGAAAGGTGAGATCATCTGAATTTTCATGTGGTTTCATAAAAAGAGCTGCGAAATCATCGGAGCTGGATACATGCGAAGTACAATATCTCAGGGACGGCCAAGAGAATGTGGATCTCTGTCTACAAGGAATTCGCCTTTGGTGCACTGCTTGTAGCTGCATTCGGTTTACTGCCATGGGAAATTGTCCCGTTGAGACTGCAAACGGCTATAATTTCCACTTTCCTTGTAGTGACTGGGCACTTTTCCATGGTAATCTCTGCGTCTGAATGAACAATAACGAGGACGCAGCGGAGTTCGTTACAGGTACAAATAATTTGCAACAAAGTCATAATCTATATAGGCAACATATCATATCCTCTATATCTGGCACACTGGCCTCTGTTCGTGCTCATGAGGTATCACCAGTGGCATCTGCTCCAGGGTGAGGTAACAATATGTAGGTAGATCAGATTACTTCTGAGAAGATGCAGATTTCTAGCGGCACTGCTGGGATTGATTATTTCTGTAATCATGGCCATAATTGTCCACCATTACATTTCTGCACCACTTCATGAAGCTACTGTGCGCAAAACAGTCTACGCTCTTGCATTAACGATATTTCTAATGAAGTGCGCCACGCCCAACATTCCAGAATTTGGAAAAGATTTACTGGGAAGCAATAGGGAAAAGCGCATAAGTGAGGTTTCCATTGGCTCGTTCTCTTTCATTTTAGAATTGACAACTGGAGTATTTTAGTGGAGATCGAAAATCTAAATTTCAAGGATAGCGTGACTGAGGAGGAGCTTCAGCGGAGCATGATGTTTCTGCCCGCGCCCGAGCAGAACCATGCCGAAGAATTTGCAGCAAAACGGCTAACATCGCCATATGGATTAATTTCTGCCATGGTGAACGTGATTTCTAATAACGTAGACCGAGATTCACACTATTTTTTTTAATGCGAAACTATTTATTTGTCAGGGTCACAATGGAATATTGAATCTACTCGTTATTGGCAACGCTTTCGCATGCAACCAAGCAAACCTCATCTATACTACCTTTGCGAGTTTTATTCGTGAATTCCACGTGCTCTGCCTTGAGGGTGAGATATAATTTTGATTTCTAGTACAGAAGACATTCTATATGCCTCAGGTCAACGAGTTTTGGTCCCACTCTAATCGGCTGCCTTCGCACAGAAGGAACCACTCACGAAATCTTCCTGTTATATATTTAGCCGCATTCCGGGGTTTTAACCAGGACTGTGCATTACTAACGTAACGAATTAACGCACTAACGCAAAACGGCCATTTTTGGCCTAACGTAACGGATTAACGAATTAACGAAAAAGCTCAAAAATCCGTTAGAATCCGTTTCGTTAATGGGCAAAATAATATCACAAATGCGTACTTTTCTCGCTCTACACCACTTTCTCGTAATATTCAGCAGATTATATGCATAATCACGACGATTGTGAAATACTATTTACAGTAAGGCAATCGAAGAACAATCTGCTTTCATGAGCATCTTTTCATCTTACCTTGCATTAAAGCCGCGGCGCCGGGTGTACCTGTATAATTGTTGAGGTTAAATATGTATACTAAAGAGGACTTGAATGACTCTGCAACTATATTAGGAAGAGGATGAATACCTTGCGCACAAGCCATATTTCTCTATTGATCCTTTCGAGTACTGGAGGAGCGATATTAACATCTCGAATTCCCCCAATATCAAAATGTTGGCGTATAAATATCTTTCCGCGCCGGCAACTGAGTGCGAGCATCTCTTATCTATAGCAGGCTTGATTGTGTCAGATCTACGAACCAGCTAGACCGTAGAACACGTGGAAAAGCTGCTCCTTTTGCTCCACAACGTTCTTACACTAGGATTCTGAAGCATGCCTACGCCCCTTGTCCTTTGGGTCTCTCATTTTCTCTTATGAACTCTGAGATCTCAAGATTTTTTATCCGTTCCTATTGCCGAAGATTTATTGTGAAATTTTTGAAGCAAAATAACCCAACTCTCAATCAAAGCTATCTCTGACATTTACCTTTTCCTCAGTCGTCTGATGGTTGCCTTTGTTTGTTTTTCTGTATGCGCTGAAGAGAAATTATCATTTTTATATGTTTTCATCTTGCTATACCGTACACCGAGAGTCAGAAGTGAACAATCTTAGTATTTGCTTCAATTTTTGTTGAATATACAGCTTATGTGCTTTGAATATCGGTCAGAGAACTCGACTGCTTGTTACAGCTGAGGAAACTTATCAAAATATTCACAAGTTGGCTTCTAACAAATTAACGGATTAACGCATTAACGCGTAACGGCCATTTTTGGCCTAACGTAACGAATTAACGGATTAACGGAATCTGAAAATTCTTTAACGCACAGCCCTGGTTTTAACCCATTGACGACCTCTCGGCTCACCGGTGAGCTGCGCTTTCCTGGTCGCGAGGGACCACGCGGCTCTCCGGTGAGCCGCGCCCTTCTTATTGAATACTGGGCCTTATGTTCGAACTATCTTACAGTATTTCCGCACGAAATGAGTACAGTAGTCTTGAACTGTGTGTTAGTTCTAGAACCATAAAGAAGATGGGATTTTGAAATCGCGAAAGGTTGCCTCATATTTCTCGTGTAGTGTATGGAAATAATCTGTTGAAAAGCCACATTTTCTATTTAAAAAAAGATTCTTTGCATCTTCCACTTCCATATTCGTTGTGCTGGAGCCATAAGAACATGTAGATGCTTGGAACACTTCATAATAGCGCTCAAATTACCTTTTACAAACTTCCTTCGGTCGCAATGCAAGCGAAAAGAGTTAAGATTCTCCCCTTTTCTGTTCCAATGACACCAGTAATCCTCCAGATTTTGAAGTCAAATTATTTCTGCAAAATGTTCCGTTTTAGTCCCAATTCACTTATCGTAACAGCGTGGAACTTGGGCGCCGCGTTCTTGAAAAGAGCGTTGGTTCCACGCGCCAGACACGCAAAAATGCGCGCGGTCGTCAATGGGTGAAGGGACGTAGAACTCATATCTAGCGCTGAAGTGGCATGAAACGCGCGAGGAATCCACGAGAACGGAGTGCTGTGTAACATGTGCTTCACCGCGCTCCTTCTGACGTCCTTAGATCCCGCTACGTGAACGTCAGACACGTCAGAACGTGCGCAAGCGACTGAATTTGGATGTTAGCGTGGGCAGAAACACGACTACGGTCCGTCCTACCTTCTCAGGTGGATGGCAATTCGTAGTGTTCTATTAGGTATGTGAAAAAGTTTCCGCCTTTTTCAAAGCGAAATTGAGTCTCTATTGAAAAAGAAACAAAGCAGACACATCAATGAAGGTACTGGCCATTGTTGGCTATAACCTTCCCCATCTTTCTGGGAGAATAAGGACGCCGCAGCGGTAGAAAGCCTCCCCCGACTCGATCCATTCCTTCACCCATTTTTCGACATCTTAAATAGATTGGAAGCGCTGCGCGAATAGCCTGTGCGACATCGACCGAAACAAATGGTAGTCTGACGGGACCCAGTCTGGTGGATAAGCAGCATTAGGTAGCACATCCCAGCTAAGTGCGCCAAGCGTTTCCTTGGCGGCGTTTGTGACATTTGCCAAAAAGGCACTGCTCCACATTGGAGCCCCAAAATTTTCAAACAAAAACGTTTTCGCCGGAAATTTTACAGAGGGGTTGTTTGAGGTGCTGAGTACGAATATCCCAACCATTTTGTACCGTAACCCCGTCTTTGTAGAATTACGGTAGGGTTAGACTGACAAAGAATGCTTATTTGACTCAAATTCGACATATCTATCGCAGCAAAACACATTCTGGTCTAAATCGAAACAAATGTGCACTGAATATTATTGACAAATGTCAAACCAGCAAAGCTATGCAGAGTTTATAAAGCATTTGCAAGTATGACTAAATATTATAACTACTTGCCGCTAGAGGGCGGAAACTTTCTCACATACCTTGTTGTTGTGATTCTCTGCCAATCAGCTGCACGATAAGCGACTCACTTTAAAATTGAAAATTTTAGTGTTGCCTTTAGGTAGAGATGGAGGAAAGGACCAGATCAAATGAAGATGCTCCAAAAGCTGGGAAACATTTTGGTCATTGTACCTGTTAGTGTTCTATGACATTGCATGTATATGTCTACATAGGGGAAAACATAAAATCGTTGTCTTCCAGTAACCGCCATGGAGCTGCTTTTTCACGGCTACACAGATCCTTACGTGGTCAAGTCACAGTCGCCCCTACGAGCGCTGAGACTCCCAACTTGTGTGATGCTGGCGCAAATGAGTTTTAGCGCGAAAAAGAGCTGCTTGACCATGTTACTCATCCTTCATCGACTTAATATTAAATTAATCGACCAAATTATCTGCCAATTCCAAAACATGTCCACCACTTATCGCTGTGAAGGAAGCGACGGAAATTTCCGTTCAACCCTTAAGCTGTTGGATGATTGAAATCGCGTCCGTCTCATCAATAGCTTCTGTTCCCATCCTTCCAGGTCCTAGCATTTCGTTCCCTTGAAAATTACACATCCCAATAGAAAGCTTCCTTGTTGTACACATACATGTACCATGAGCGTGTCATTTCCCAGCTTTTTTTTTTCGCAATCGAGCCAGTACCGGCGGGCAAAGGTGGTGAGATGAGGCGAGGCGACTAATAAATGCGTAACCTCTTCTGTCCCCCCCCCCCCCCGTCCCCCCTCCTGCGGCATTGGGGTGGGTCTGCCAGCTGGTCAAATGTCAAAAATAAAACAGCTTTTCCCCAGCTCACCAGAATTATGTGCCTCATATACTTTGGACCAAACAACGTATTCGAATAAAAAATTCCAGTAAACGATCGAATTCGAATAATTCGAATATTCGAGAAAAGCCCGTTTTCGATTTTATTCGAAATGCGGATGTTCGAGATGAGCGCACTTTTGAATTCATCTAAAACTCGATTCGATCTCATCTCGAATAACCGAATAATTTGGAATATTCTAGGAAATTACGTGTCTGCAAAAACTTTTCAAAACCCCATCAATCAGCGATTCGGTTCTCACCCTCCGTTCATGCCACTGTTGGAACGAAACAGTTAGACATATCTTCAAAGACATCACTCCGCCCTATTTTTCTACGTTATACCAATTCCGAAGTAGTCAAATTGCTCGGATAAGCGAATAAATTCGAAACCGAATTTCGAATTTATTCAATTATTCGGGTTGAAGAACCAAATAAATTCGAAAACTCGGAACAAAGTGAAAATAGAACAAATTCGAAACTCGATTACTCGAAAAAAATTTCGAATGGTTTCAAGTATAGTGCCTCTGCTTGCCAAGGTACGCATTTGTACTTTTCCCTCAATAGGCTCAATTGTTCAGCTTGTGTCGATTTACCACTTTCGGAGGCATGCGAGGATCGCATCAATTACTCTGCTCTCCTCGATAAGCTGCGACCCGACTACATTTTCATTCTAGCCAGGTACGCTCCTGAAACTTCTCACATGCTATTCCTACGGCACGAGATAACATGGTATGTGTATCATCGTGAGGGGGAATGGGGCGTGACCAAGTTGCTGTGAGTGGCCCATCCAATCAATGCGCCAATCACTGTAGTCTAGTAACGCCCCATTTCCCCTCACTATGGTACACACCCGATAACATGAGCAAATAAACCTGGTTGTATTCACACTGTTTACCGTTCAACATTTGCTTTTTTGCTCCGGAATTTCGCTGGCACACACAATTTGTTGCTATCAGGTCTCATAACCCAACTGTTGTTGGGAACATTCTAAAGGAAGACGCCATATTTGTTGAGTCGTTGCAGCAGTTGAACCTGTTCTCCAAACGAGCTCAGAAGGTAGGCAATCCTTCAAGCAACATCCCTATCCTACATATAACAGAAAAATTAACAGTAGATTTTCTAACTGCATTTCGCATTGCAGGTCTACGTTCTCCGACCTCTTCCTCCTTGTCAACTACGCTGCGCGTCTTATGCGATGTTTCGAACTCGCGGAGATTTCGTAGCGAAGCTTGGAGTGAGTATAAGGCAATTTATCCTACATAGGTGTAATGGAAGAACCATAAAGGGATCACCAAGCACGCTGGGCTCATCGCAGTCACAGCTCCTGATGAAACTATAATAAATGACCTATCCCGGCTTTGACAGCAGAATAATTACAAGACGCAAATTCATGTTCAAGCAGAGAGAGGTGAAGAGTCGTAAGATTTCGGTGCGGAGCTTTGTCAAGAGGCTACTGCGTAACCTCCATGACACTTCGCACTGTGCTGTAAATTATGAATTTTTTCGTCGATTTTTTTCGGTCAATTAGTTTTCCATCACAGAAATCGCCCATCTGGTGGGCCGCTCCGCACCACCTATGCGGCACTGATAACCATCTTTAGTCATCGGGCGTTGTTGATATTGATGTCTTGCTTTCCTTGTTGTCTTCGTTTTCGGAATGAAAACGAGGAAACACGGGAAAATGGGTGCGAACATAAGCAAAACATCAATGCCGGCAACACTCGACAATCAGAGCACCCAGTTGGTCAACTTCATCACATAGGTGAACAACGCGACGGATCAAATGGACGGTTTTCTATGGTAAAATGATTGATCGGCAATGTAAATACAATACCCGCACTAACTTCGTTAAAAAAGCGCGTTCAGAACGCGAATTTGCGTACTTTTCGTTCCAGGGCCATAACTCATCACAACGAAATGATCTACGGACCAAACTAAGTGCCAAGGACAGCCGGATACTGTGCTACAACCCCTAACAAAATCGTCTCCGAATCTCTGGTTTGAACATTGAATTTCTAAAATTTTTCATTTTGCCCCTTTTTGGCCGCTGATCGCGCGCGACATGGTGCGAGGTTTGCGACGTCCTGAAAATCTACCAAAATGGGGAATTTTTCAATAAATTTCCCAAGTATCCAATACAGTTTCGTGCCTAGTATCTGGTTATGACCCTTCGAGAAATTCTGGCGAAATCAAGTATTTTTGACTTTAACGACTGGGCCGAATGAGCATACCGTAACATTACAAGTAGGGGCACATGAGGGAGATGCAACAACAGTTTTGAAACTACTCTTTATGCTCACTTAGCCCTTCGATCGGTGCTTCTGCAGATCTATTGGTTTTCATGCTATCCTTGTTCAAATTGCGGACTTTTTGTAGTGCGATGCGAAAATCTCAATATTGGGAGTGCTTTAGCTCAATAAAGAGACGTTCTATTGCCCTCCCAGAATAAAGGGGAAGAACGTACAATTTGCTCTACTAGAAAGTATTGGTATCTCCGTCCTAACTCTCCTCATTTCTTGGCTGGGGCTGCCCCCATTTTCGCAGGATTTTTCACCACTTTTCAAAAAATATCTGCAGCACGCCTGGAAGAGCCCTGAGACAGCTGCCACCTACACACTCCGAGAGATCTTATAAATGGGCATACCCCATCAAAATGGTGGGTTTTGGAGAGATTCGTTTTTTTTTTTGGTCCTACTCGCAGTGCGGAGCCTTCTGACAGAGGCCACGTGGTGGTAACATGACCCATGCGGGGGTGGTCTCGAGTTCAATTCCTCACCACGATAGTTATTTTGCAAAATGAAGATCAGCGGCCGATCCGCGATCAGCGGCCAAATAGGAGCAAAATGAAAATTTTAGAAATCCAGTGTTCAAACCAGAGATTCGGAGATAATTTTGTTAGGGGTTGTTGCACAGTATCCGGCTGTCCTTGGCACTTAGTTTGTTCCGTAGATCATTTCGTTGTGATGAGATATGGCCTTGGAACGAAAAGAACTCGCGTTCTGAACGCGCTTTTTTAACGAAGTTAGTGCGGGTATTGTACGTACATAGTTTTAGGAGACAGTTTTAGAAGACAGTTGACAAGACAGACATTTGAAAATTGGACGGTATTAGTCAGTGCAAATGTTTGTAGGTTTTTTTTATCAACATTCTGTGGCAATGAGCTTGTAGAGCAAATCCTACTGCTCTTTGCTGTAGGTGCGAAAGATGTCAATTGCACTCGAGAGGCAGGGAGTACATAAATATTAACTGACCCGCTTTTTTAGCTTTCCATTTTCCTTGTAGTTTTGAAATGAGACCACAAGTAATTCGATTCGAAAAACAGCTCCTTTGCATTTAATCTAGAGTTCGCTGCTAATTTCACTGTTGAGCTCAGGCCTAGCAGCGTTCCGTTTCACAGGAACGCAGACAAGGGCTTTTCGAAGTTTTCTTTGGTTTTTCTGGAATTCTCGCTGGAGGATGCGGGGGAGGGGACGGATTTGTAAACGCAGTACAGAGACCCCTAAAGGCAGCGCTCACGGAAATTCTAACTTCCGATTTGGCGGCGTATCCTTTGGGTCCCGTCAGAAAGGGGGCGTGGCATATGATGCCCCTAGGATCTGCAGGTGATACGGTGCTTCTGTTGACAACCATGTGTACATACCTGGAGAAGGGGAGGGGGGGGGGGGGGCTGGGTGGTGACTATTGAGCATTTGGACCATTCTTTCTCACCAGTAACGATAAATAAAAGCTAAGAAGCATTTCGAATGAAATTTTTGTTTAGGATTGAGAAATGGAGATTTTGGGATCAGGTTTTGCAGGGTATTTTCTATAAATGTAGGAGGATAGTTGTTATGCTAATCACAAAATCCCCGTCCACTTCACATGATGTAATATTTGAGCAGTTACGATAAAACCACTTCTGCATTCGCTATCCTTGATTTCGAACCCGTAATTTTAACAGCTTCGAAACATCAAAGACGTTCTCCTTTCATTTACTGAAATCTTCGATATTATTCATCTTTACTGGTCAGGGAAGTGCTGCAAACCTTCAGTAGTCACTCCCTTCCTTGTGAGTGTGCGTGGCTGTCAGCAGAAGCTGCATAGCACCTGCATATCCATGGAGCATCGTTAGCCGCGCCCATTTTTCGACGGGACCCAAAGGCCCTCCCTCCTCTCATTTGAGTCGCTTACCGTGTAGCCGGCCGGTGGACAATCACAGTAGTAAGTTGAACACAGTGAATAGTCGCCTATATCAGAAGAAACTGCCGTGGACACATCTGCCGTTGTGGACAAAAAGGCTTCGTCGCTCCAGCTGACGCTATCGATTGGGTGTGCGCAAGTGGTTTTAGCGCAGGGTGAAATATGGACAGGGTCAAGCGTCCGATGGGAACCTCTCATGAGGGAGTCGTAAGGGAGGGGGCTGGGAAGGGGGGGGGTCGTATTGGAGGGGTGATTTGGGTAAGTAGAGGGGTGCCTTGACCAATGAGTGTAACATGAAAGTTCTGGGCCTGGATGCATCATTGACAACAAAGGTAATCCGCTACCCGAGGGTAGCACTACCCGAGGTAAACCCCTGGGTAAGGGTAAGGTCGTGATGCATGAACGTCTTGGCGCCGAAGGTAGCGCTACCCGCAGGTTACGGCAAGAAAAAATTGTGTGTGCAAGCACGGACCCTGCACAAAGCGACGTCACACCTATCGGTAGGTTCCACAATCGTTCTCTAGTCGCAGCCAATGATTCACATACGGGTTTTTTGTTCTGTGATATGATTCTACTCGTCATTTTTGATCCATGGCTGCTTTCACAGTCGAATTCTAGTGGCCGCCAAGGATTCGCTTTTGGTTTTTTTTGTTATTTGATTTGATTCTAGTCTTACTTGGAAACCACTGTCTCTCTGACTGACACTTAAAATCCACCGAATGCGCGCGCCTCATTGGAATCCGGAGGGCCCGGATTCCTCCTTGGCGTGGAGAAAGTACTTCTTTTTACTACATTCTACTATTATACCCTTATATTCTTCTACCAGTCACTAGTATTCGAGAACTAGGCACTATTTGCCTAGTTCCGTGCCAGAAACACCAAAAATCTTGCCTAAACTTTGCCTCTTAGTTAATCGATGCGCTGATCACGAAAATCGCATTGTTTTTGTACCATGAGGCCAATTTGTAAAGTTACAATTAAGTTTAGTTCGAAATGAATATGAATTTCGTGATCTGCTCACCAAATAACCCCATTAATCGAAGAATGGTCGAAAACAGTGACTTTTTTGAGGCAGAACTAGTCGTACTGTGCCTAGCAGTTGGATACTAGTGGGTGGTAGAAGAGTACAAAGGTAGAGTGAGAGAATACTAGTGAAAAGAAACCATTATTTCCGCAAAAGAAGGGATCTGGGTCACTCGGATTCCTGCAACGCGTGCGAATACGGTGGATTTTAATAATGTCAGTCAGAAAGGCAGTGGCTTCTGTCATCGTTTTCAATAGATGACGTTGGCAGTCAATCTCTAGTCGTCGCAAACAGGGATGAGCGGGGTTCCGACTCTTAAAACTTCCGATATTCCGGCGTTTTTTTTTTGGCTACCGACTTCCTGGTTCCGACTTCCGAAAAAGCGAGAGGTTTGGAAGTGTTGGAGGGTGACCAAGCTGGATTTTGTCGTATGAGTTTCGTGGAGTTTCTAGTAGGTAACCGACGCGGTTTACTCTACGCGGCAGTAACACATATACTTTAAGTGATGCTTTCTTTTAATCCTCTGTTTTCTTGCAACATTGTCGTCATCGTACCACACGAATGTAGCCAACAGCCGTTAGCCGGACTTTCAGCGTCTTCTTTTTTTCTCTCAAAGAGTGAAATTCTGGAAGTCGCGTTGTGCTGGCTGCGGTTTTCTGTTTGTCTCACTCTTACTGTGTCATGAATGACTGAATAGGAGGGCAGATGACATGCTCGCGTTCAAATGCAACATCCGCTCTAATCTTCTTACTTAAGGTGTTATCGCTTATGAAAGCCATGGGTAAAAAATAATGACTAGAATCATGTCATAGAACAAAAAACCCGTATTCGAATGCTTAGCGGCAATTAGAGAGTAGTTGTGGAAGCAACTGCTCAGAAATGATGACTAGAATCATGTTACGGAACAAAAGACACATAAGGTTGTTCGAATCCGCCTGTAAACGGAGCGTAAATCATTCGTAGAGCAGCGAATCAGGGAAGGTAAACACTGCAAGGTAAGGCCTACCTGCCGCTCAAAGTCAGGTAAGTCTTACCCCCTACCTTACCCCGCTGTTCCGGGGTAAGTATCTTGATGGGTGCCAAGTTATGGGTAAAGTAGTGGGCGTTGCCGCGTTTACCCGAGGTAAACTCAATGATGCATCCGGGCCCTGATTGTTTTATGACACTCTGACAAATGACGGCCCGCGCTTGCCAACAAGAATGATCACGTCATTACGTGTCAAAACAGGCCTGTTTAGCAGCGCTAGAAATCGGCTTCAGCGCGCCCACGGGTTCGATTCCCGGCGCGATCAAAAACTTTTTGCACGGCCGGAATCATTTCAGAATCAAGTGTGGAGTAAAGAGGGTGGAAATGTTGAAAAATGAAGTGTAGGAAGCGAGATCGCTCGATTGCACATGCGAGATTTCGCCTGCAGGGCCTGCCAGAACGTAGAAAAGTAGGGTGAATTAGACCTCGTGCTGAAGTTCTCTGACTCCAAATCAGCAAATGATTTCCAACGCATCCATAGAGGACGATTAGCTCTATCATTTACCAGAGTTTCAATTTTCTAGAGCTTCATATGTTGTTGGGAGCTCGATGGGAAATTTTTTAAATTTTCGGGTCTCCGAGGGAAAATTTCCCATCCAACTCACTCAAGCAGGAGCAAACTTTGGGGCGCGATAATGCGGATGAAGAATGAATGTTTGGAGCTCTATTACGTGAAGGTAGTGAAATTCCGGTAAATAGCGAACCGTTTTCGTAGGAGTTGATGATGAAAAGGGAGTAAATCTGTTTGAGATACCACTGAGAAGCAATTTGCAGATATCAGAAAAACTTTCATCCTATGAAATTTAGATGAGGAAATTTCCCATTTGAATACAGAATCTGGCCCCGCGAAGTCCGCTCGTTTTCCCACAATTTATATGGGAAATCGATTTGAAATTCGCCAAATTTCCCACCAATTTCCCATCGAGCTCCCAAAAGCATATGGAGCTCTAAAAAATTGAAACTCTGCTGAAAGATAGAGCTGATCATCCTCCATGAATATGATGAAAGGCATTTGCTGATTTCAAGTTAGAGAACTACAGTACGAGGTCTAAATCACCCTACTTTTCCACGTTCTGACGGGCCCCGCAGGCAAATTCTCGCGTGCGCAATCGATCGATTTCGCTCCCCACCTATTTTCAAACGTTTCCGCCTTCTCTACTTCAAGGTTAATTATGAAGTGATTCCGACCCGTGCAAAAAATTTTTGATTGCGCCGGGAATCGAACCCGTGGGCGCCCTGAAGCCGCTTTCTAGCGCTACCAAACAGGCCTGTTTTGACACGTACTGACGTGATCATTCTTGCTAACATTCTCGTCGAATCAGATATTGATTGCAACTGTTTCAGTTCCAATTTTGGGCTTTTAATGTGTTTCTTTCGTGTCTTCTTCCTTGAAAATGCTCAGTGTACAGAGAAAGCATGAGGGAGCAGAGTGGGGGGGGGGGGGTCGTGAAGAGGTGGGGGTCGGACGAGGGAATAGGGGGGTCGTACTGAGCGTCTATTTTTCCCATCGTCATGCTTGACCCTGAGTATGAAATGCGCACCATTTGCAGGGTTTCGCGGCGGGCACGTCACGGAACACTAGTCCGCGCTATGGATGCGCATGAAATACCGCCATCATTTCTCGTGTTTTTTGTGTGTTTTACGCTTCTTCATCGTTGTCGACGAGTTCGTCGTCTCTAAAAACCCCGATATACCGCGAAATCGGTTAGGTCATGGTTGGGGTACACATCTCCTGCAACCACTCTGAGCAATTGCGAGAGTTATAATTACAAGATAGCCACACCTGGTATTATAAGTGCGCCTTGTCCGTCGGTCGTTATTACCTTCGATCGGCCTCAGGCAAAGGCACTTCGATTGTGGAGCGACCGCATTCGCAACGGCACACGCTGCTGTCCCTAGAAGCTCAAACAAGCTGTTTCAGAACAACTTCATGGTGTACAAAGATTTTGATGGAAGGGAGACTGTTGATCAGGCAATCCACGGGTACGTTCCTTCCCTTCGGTAACCGTCATTAAAACATTCTGTAGATTCCGAGAATTCTTCTATTTGAGCCAGATTTGTAGGGAATTCGAAGATCCTGGCTCAATCCAGAACTTAACAAACTACGTATGAGGACACGTCTCTTAAAATGTGGTTTATGTCATTTTTGTTCACAAAATCCACAAAATATTTTCAAGAAATGGTATTGCTCAAACCTTGCATTCCGGAAACATATGAAACATTTTTTCCACTTTTTCCAGCTGTACAACAGATTCATCTCCAGGCTCTCTAATTAACGAGTTCTCACACTGATTAATGTAAAATAAATACTTAGGGAGTGGTAAGAATTATGATCACTCTATGGAAGTGATCATCAAATAGACTCAAACTATTGAATACATACTGTTCATGCTCGAAATAGGTCACGTGTGAGCTAGCTCCAACTTTGGAAATGTGATGATTTCTCCTATTCAAGTGAATTTTTGAGCAGCTTCGCTGTCCGTTTCAGTTGGCTATAACTGGAAAATTACACTTGGATGCAATTCATGAAAATTCTCACTGCGATTTTCTATGATAGGTGAAACCATGAGCTTCGAATGCTACTTTGTAGTTAAAAAGATACATCACATATCAAGAGTATGAGCACATCCATCTCGAAGCACAGCACGGCTGGTGCTTCTGTATTCGATTCGGCCTATAATTCACTAAGCTTTGCGTATCAAATAGCCACCAATACACTTAGCTCAGGTTAATGTGATGGCCCCATAGGATTATTATAATCTTTTGGAGAGAAAATTACATGATGTACAAGAAAAAAGGACGATGTTGTATAAGAAGTGTAGGAAAACTTGTTGTTAAAGGCAGCACCCACGGAAATTTTTGAATTCAAGATCTCCGCATATTTGGGAGGGACGGAGGGTGTTCAACACTTTCTCGAGGACAAAACTTTCTGTTAGCATTAGAAACACCTTTTTTAGAAGTTCATAATCGCATTGAATCGAAAAGATGTGGTCGAGTTGCGCGAGCCATGGGTTGAGGACCGATAGCAAAAGATCGATAAGGCAGCCTTTTTCACCATGCGGATCTTCGCGAAATCATTTTTTTTTCTGACCTGCAGCATCTCCGCGTGTTAGAAGCAGAACTAACGATTGGAAGATCAAAGCCAACTAACAACCCTGATAACTGTGCAGCACGAACGCAGGCCGAACGCCGTAATGGTTCGGTCAGAAACGCTTGCAGCAACGCTTCCCAGTTGCTGCCATCCTCCCCTCCATTGCTGCTCAAGCTTTCATCCGTTTAGCAGCAATGGAGGGGAGGATAGCAGCAACTGGGAACCGTTGCTGCTAGCGTTTCTAACCGAACCATTACGGCGTTCGGGCTGCGTTTGTGCTGCACAGTTATCAGAGAAAGACGCCACTTGAGAATCCAAACATCATGGAATTCGCTGAGAAGGAAAGGGAGAAAATTAAAATTTCGACAGAAACTAGCTCTTATAGTAGTAAAACAGCTATAATTACATTAGAATGCTAATGAAAAGCTACCAAAAACAAAAAAAAAGAGAAAATGAAGGAAATTAAATTCTGAGGGAATTTACTCTAGCGGAAAGGTGGTTTGGCAAATAGATCAGCTGACAATCGATCCTTCTTGCGCCCCAAAAAGACTTCGCTGCTCTAACGCAACCGAATACAACCGCGAAAACACGTACAACCAGCTGATAAATAAGTCCGTCTGGTCCGAGGAGAACCTGCCATAAGTAGGTAAATTGACGCTTCCAGTGCAGCTTGTACGGCGAAAGTATTCCCCAACTCCGGGGTTTTTTAAAACTTTCTTAATGTTCATAACGAAATTTTCCTTGGGTGCTGCCTTTAAACAACCACTGTTTTCACAGAAAAGCAACAAACGATGTAATGGTAGCCAGTTGGTCACCCTTCATCGATTGCTGCTTCAAACATCTTGCTCGCCATACTGTGAATAGTGTGGGGGGATTGGTTACCAATATACCATTTGTTGCTTTTCTCTGGACATAACGACTGACTGACACTAAGCGTCCTCACTTTTCATACGAGGACTTTGTAAAATTTCTATAACAAGACTACTGAATGATAACATTGTAACTGCAGCGAACTGTTTTGGGATTGATTGGTGTGCTAAATAGACTACAAACATTGCCGCTTAGATGACGGTGAGGCTTGCTATGGTCGAAAAGTGGGTATCACTATATGTACATACTTCTGATACGCAAAGTAGTTCAAAGGCAGCACCCACCAAATTTTGATCTTGGATGCATTGTCTATTTTATGATTTTTGTATACTGTAGATGGCCTTGCCACGTGACAATGAAAATGTTCGCGATTCCTAAAGTATCTACTATAGTAAGTCGCAGATCTACTATAATAAGTCGCAGACCCCCCCATCGTCACGTGGGTGGGTGGAG
>KN726232.1:0-13751 GCA_000816745.1 Ancylostoma duodenale
TCAGAACGAAATTTCAATCAATGACATATTCAACGCTATTGTCTAATAGCTTCGCCCATCTTTCGGACAGCTTCATTCCCCTCCTACAGAAATTCGGAGGCTGTGCATCGAAAAAGTTGGAGACCTCGGTTTCGAGCTCGTGTTGATTGTTGAACCTCATTTTCCATAGATGATTCTTCAAGACCTGGATCAGGTAATAGTCTGATGGGGCCGGCTTGACGAATACGCACAGTGAGGCAAGAGTTCCCAACCGAGTTCCTGAATCTTCTTACGGCTTGCTTTTGCAGTGTGCTGTCGAACATTATCGTGAACAAGATAAACATTTGTTCGCTTTGGGCGTTTTTCGCGGCTGGAGTCTGCCAGTCTCTGGAGTTTGCTAGCGTAGATATCTCCCGTCACTGCGACACCACTACGGAGAAACTCGTGGTGAAGCATTCCCTGTGAGTCCCACCAACAACATAGAAGAACCTTTCTCTCGTGCAGATCTGCTTTTGCCTGTTTAAGTGGCGGTTCTCCATTTGGGGTCCATCGGCGCTGTCGTATATCGTTCGCATACTGACCCAGCTTTTGTCCTCAGCTGCAATATCTTTCAGAAAGTCCTTTCTACGAAGGAACAGCGACTCCGCGATGCTCACTCGGCAGGGATGAGCGGTTATCCGTATCCGGTTATCCGTTTTGCCGTTACCCGTAGGTTTTGTCGTATCCGTTATCCGCACCGTTATCCGGGCTTTTGGCGCCGGATAACGGTGCAGACAAGGCCGAAAATATTGGCTTCATTTTGCCTTTTCGCAACGCAGCAGAGCCTCCATCGAGTAATACATCTCCATCGTGAGATGTATTACTCGATCTAGTGCATTTAAGCGTTTTATGTCACTAGTGCTCTAAAATCTTGTAGGAATGTAGAAGGTAATACAGACATGTACCTGCCCAAAAAGAAGCCCTGTTGATCACATTTTCTGGGTCGTCTGACAAAGTGAGATAAAAACCAGGTAAACCACAGGTGTGATATTTCAAACCACGTATTTTGAGGAGCAAGGCAAAAAAGCAAGAGGGGGGCGGGGTAAGTGTGTTTTCTGTTTATGATTAATTCTCGTCCTGCTACCTCTACACTATCCTAGGTATGCACTGACTTCGGCAGAATGGCCGACGACTCCTGTTCAGGAAGCTTCGTGGAGGAAAGCAGTCCACGCCCTAACACATTATTCTAGCTGTGGATGAGATGTTCCGCACCGCTATGTATGATCTCTGCTGTTACTTAAAAAAATTCGCATCGCAGTAAATCAGTACAGCAACACAGAGCAATAGTAATATGTTATAGACGCAGTGATTAGGAAAAGAAGATTGAAACTGCTCGTCGCAGGAGAAAGTCCACTGTAAATTTTCCAGGTTTTACTCCACTTGTGCATGTCGCGCACGTTAAATCCGTTAAAAATTGTAGTAATTGCACCAAAGTTCAGCTGAAACGCCCTGTGGAGCTATTTCGCGCTCGTTTGCAATTTCGCGCCCCATTGCGAAAGATTACTGTGTCTTCCACTACAGCGCAGGTGCGGAGAAGGTGCGCGTATCGCACCCGTATCGCACCTGCCCTATGGTGGACTCTTACAGTATTCGAGAGCGGCCGAGAATACGCCTGAAGCGTAGGAACCGCGGGAGGGAGCAGACAAAAAAAATAATGTGGCCTGCGAGAGAGGATAGAGAAAATCAATAAGTCCATTGAGAGCTGGCGCTCTACGGCCGTGACGTCACAGATACCGAGGTCAAATATATTAGATCACAGAAGATCGAACTTTTTTGCACGGATATTTCCTTAAAGTTCATGTCGAATATCAGCGTTGCTGCCAGCATAACTTTTCAGCGCAATGTTTCTTCACTTCTTACTTTACCGAAAGAATTTCTAACAAGAGAACAAGTGCGTTTTACAAACCAGTACAATATAAATTTAATTTCTTTTTAGTCTTCATTACCTGCTTGTAGGCGTAGCTTACTAGTGGTAGGGAGCAAAAAAAAAAGGGGGGGGGGGGTACGTATTTGGAAACGCTAGATCGCACCCCATGCTTTACCCTGGTAAAAACCTCAGAAGTATCATTTGTGAAACTAGCGCCCCTTCGGAACGCTAGGAAGTGGGGTGGGGCAGCCACTTGGGGCATATGCAAAAGCTTCCCATTTGCCAAATCTCTAGAAAATTGATAAAGAAGCAGAACCAATCTTTGAATGGGCCCAAACATGATGTCCTTCTTATGAGTTGAGTATGAGTGTGAGAAGTCCGTTTTCCATCGTATGGCGCATTCGTGCGTATTCCTCACTGCCTGACCAACGCAGACGCGTTTTCCATCGGCGGGACTGTATCTTGCCGTTCCCCACACTATTGGACCGAAGCGAAATTGTGCCCTGGTGTTTTCCACACTACTGGGCCACAGCGGGCTTTCTTCCATCGGTGGACCAACATTCTGGTGTCATATTCACTGTTAGGACACAATGAACCTGCTCACCGTCGGCTGAACTATATCCTGGTATGCTCAACTTTATTGAGTCATACAGGACCAATACTATATTGGCGGACCGTTATCCTGGTGCTGTGCACACCACTGGGCCACGGCAAGCTCTTTCCCCATCGGTGAACCCGTATCCTGACGTTCCCCACATCACTGGGCCACGGTGGGCCCTTTCTCCACCGGTAGACCCTTATCCTGGTGCTATCCACACCACTGGGCCACGGCGGGCCCTTTCTCCATCGATGGACCCGTATCCCGACGTGTTCCTCACATCACTGGGCCACGGTGGGCTCTTTCTCCATCGGTGGACCCGTATCCTGACGTTCTCCTCACATCACTGGGCCACGGTGGGCTCTTTCTCCATCGGTGGACCAACATTCTGGTGTCATATTCACTGTTAGGACACAATGAACCTGCTCACCGTCGGCTGAACTATATCCTGGTATGCTCAACTTTATTGAGTCATACAGGACCAATACTATATTGGCGGACCGTTATCCTGGTGCTGTGCACACCACTGGGCCACGGCAAGCTCTTTCCCCATCGGTGAACCCGTATCCTGACGTTCCCCACATCACTGGGCCACGGTGGGCCCTTTCTCCACCGGTAGACCCTTATCCTGGTGCTATCCACACCACTGGGCCACGGCGGGCCCTTTCTCCATCGATGGACCCGTATCCCGACGTGTTCCTCACATCACTGGGCCACGGTGGGCTCTTTCTCCATCGGTGGACCCGTATCCTGACGTTCCCCACACCAATGGGCCACGGCTGGCCCTTCCCCCTTCGGTGGACCCGTATCCTGACGTTCACCGCACCACTGGGCCACGGTGGGCCCTTTCTCTATCGGTGGGCCCGTATCCTGGCGTCCGCCACACCATTGGTCCACGGCTAGCCCTTCCCCCATCGGACGACCCGTATCCTGACGTTCACCACACCACTGGGCCACGGTGGGCCCTTTCTCTATCGGTGGGCCCGTATCCTGGCGTGTTCGTCACTGTTGGGCCACGGCGGGTCCTTCCTCCATTGGTAGACCAGCATTCTGGTGTTTTCCTCACTATTAGTCCAAACCAGACCCTTACTCCAACGGTGGACCCATATCCTAGCGTTCTCCAGGTTATTGAGGCAGAGCGAACCGATTCTATAATGGCGGACCTGTATGCTGGTGTCCTCCACACTATTGGGCCACAATGGGATCTTCAGCTAGGTCAACTGTCACACCTTATTCCGGTGTTTTTCCTCACAATAAGGCTAAACCGGACCTTGTCTCCATCGGCGAAGCCGTATCCTAACATTTTCACCACTTTTGAGCCACGGCACACCTGTTTTCTATCGGAGCACCCGTGCCCTTTGTAAATCTCGAGAGTAAGGCTTGGGAGTTATTCAGATATTTGGGCTAAGTATTTTTTGATTTTGATCAACTATTTGTTGATTGGTTACACAATGTCATGCCGTGATACAATGAGGCCTTCACTCTGTGTGTTAATGCAGAAGCTTTCTCGAAATGCGCTCATGTCCTGACTGCACAATCGCTGCGAGAATTCAGCAGGGGATGCGACAGTAGCATCCACCAGATGAGGCGACCGCGTATGTCCAGCCTCCCGAAGCTTCGACTCTCATAGAATCCGCCCATCTCTTCACTTGAGGTGCCTCTAGCGCCGCAACAGTGGAAGTGGGGTTTTCCTGCTGCGTACATTGTGCAGCCTGGAAGCTTGTAAGCACTTCCTCACTCCTATGCTGCGAGACCGCCAGCGAAGAGGATGAAATCACTACCCCGTGCATGCGGGAGAGCCAGCAGTGACGAAATTGGTGTGTCCCGAAACGAACGTGTCTGCGTCCATGGAAATCGGCCATTTCGCCCCACAGTCTGCGCCTCAAGATTGCGGTGTCTATGAGTGCCGCCCCGTATCTCTAGCCGCTCTAGCCCCCTTACGGCGCTTTGTTTAATAGATTATCGACAACGTTTAATGTTTGACCAGTAGCAACGTTGAAATTCTAACGTTCAGATATCTTACATATCTGAATGTTAGAATTGGTGACTCAGCAGCTCATCAGTGCCCCTCCGTCGCAAGGTTCATTTCGAGTATTGATTGCACACTACTGTTTCCATCAATTTTTGAATTGAGAATCAATACCATCATAATAGTCAGACAGTACGAGGAGGTTTATCAGAACTCTACAAAAGATATATGAAGCAAAGCTGCAACCCCCTTCAGCCTTCCCCCCCCCCCTCACCACCTTCACTCCCCCTCTCCCACCCTCCAAAACAAAACCTTGGAAGGACTAGCCTTCAGGGCCTTCACCTTTGTAATGAAAAAACATACATATCATCTCAAGCAACTGGCGTGCCAATTAAATTAACAAAGAATCCAGATGTCACTGGAACCTTTTGTTTTCATGGCAAACTCTAATTACAATACTCATATCACTTCATAATGACGCCATGCCCAGCGTCGTGCTTCAGAATGAAGAATTTTGATGAGTAGCAAGATGAAGAATATCTGCTAATTCTTTTCCACAATATTCATATGATATCCTATCATTTTCTATCTGTTTTAATATTGTATTAGGTTGGTGCGAAATTAATTGCCGAAACAACCCCTCCAGTTCAATGTGTTATAACTTGGCTTAATTGCAACGTTCTTCAACAGGTTAATAACCGCTTGCTTCGCTAAATCTTCTGCCTCTGCGATGAAAACTGAGATCGCAAAAATCTAAAAACATTCGGAAGGTTATTCTGGCATGCTCTAGATCAGCAGTGTGCTGTTGTCGCAGGTTTGCATCCGATACTTGGAAAAAGTGATACGCAAAAAGGAAAAGGACTGGGGAATGAGAAAAATGAATGAAAACCTCAATGCCTTACTGCGCCAGATTTTGCCGGATGAGTTTTTAAGTGAGAGGCTTAGTGCTACCCTGGAGCAGGGGAAAACCTGATTCTGTTCACCATTACCAACGACATCTACAGCAGATTTTTGGACATCAACACGAAATCATAATAGTAAAACTCTGCTGTCAACGCCTGACTAGGTTGGAGGAGGCTGCAGCGGATCACACCTTTACAGCACCACCAAACTACTGGCACGACCTCCCTTAGGAAGAAGAATTATTTCAGCAAAACTGGAGTGGGAAAACGTCTCCACCCATAC
This sequence comes from Ancylostoma duodenale, assembly GCA_000816745.1. Classification (NCBI taxonomy): domain Eukaryota; kingdom Metazoa; phylum Nematoda; class Chromadorea; order Rhabditida; family Ancylostomatidae; genus Ancylostoma; species Ancylostoma duodenale. The sequence goes on from KN726232.1 coordinate 5,638, forward strand.
CCATTCGCTTTTCTTGTTATCCTACAGAAACAGATTTTCATCTACAGTAATTACGTGGGCGAGGAAGGAGTCATTTTGGCACGAAAAATTATGTTAGAAAAGATGTCACACCAGGTAAGACGCCGGCCATCAGTCAGATCGTATGATTATCGCGTCCGCGCCTTTCTTACCCTGTCGATTGAAGCCAAATGTTCTGAAGCTGTAGTATAGTAAGCATCCGTCCCTGCTCTCATCGCCCGGATGGTAGAATTTGATTTGGGTTCCACGGCTTCTCTCAACTCCTGATCGTCTAGCATCACCCCGCGATCACGACCATAGTTACATTTGTGTTTAAAATCATAGGAAGGAAACTTCGCAAACCCCAAGCTCATCGTCATTTGAGAAGGCGATTCTAAGAGAAACAAAGGCAAGATTATCGGATACCTCCGTTTCAGAGTGATCGAGTTTGAAGTCACTAACTACGATCACCCGGGAATCGCGTCGGCTCATCATTTGTTTCATTACTTCATTACATCATCTCATCATTACAAGAAGGTACTGAAAAGAGCTAGCCAGAATATTGAAGAAGGTTTTGGAAGGGGAGGAAAAACCCTTTCAAAGGGTCATCCAAGCTGTCTTGAAATTGTTCAAATTCCACAAAAGAGAAGAGTTTTGTGCATACACCAAAACGGCAATTAATTTCGCACCAACCTAATGGAAGGTGGTGTCTTATATCACGTGGATCACTCATCCGTTATCCGTTATCCGGTCATTTTTGGCCTATCCGTTATCCACACCATTATCCGGGTCGTGGAAAACCTCGTATCCGCTCATCCTTGTCACCCGGCATGCTTTGTCAGATCCATGCAACTCATGGGGTACCCATGTCGAGACAGTTTTGCTATAAACGAGGTAATCAAGATGCTTGATGATGGTCACATGGTCGCACTCGAGTGTTTGCGCCAACATACGGGTGTCCGTTTCTGGCCTCGCTTTCAGGGCATCCTGCAAGTCGTTGTCATTCACAGTTGCTGGGAGTTCAGAGTCTTCTAAGGTAGGGTGAGTCGTGTTTTGGAGCGCTTTAAACTTCATTTCCTCTTATCACAAGGGATAAAGTGATCAGTGTCTTGATGATCTCCTACAGACTGAGCATTCGTTGAAATTTTTTACGGATAAACAAAAAAAATCTTATTCTTCGCAAGTCCATACAACTTTTGCAGACATTGTGGTTGAGAATTTGTTGAGCATTTATTCTCTCCTATTTTTCATATGCAAATCTAGTGATATACAAACATCACTTTGTATTGATTCCCTGCTCGGCAGAAAAATGTTAGAATGTTGAGCAATAGCAAGTAAGGTAACAATATCGAGAAACCGTCTGCTTGGTAATACGAGGTGTGAAGGAGTCACCGTTAAATCTTTCCACCACACACATAGGTAGAATCCGTGCGCGAAAATGTTCCTTTAATGTTGGTTCAGCTTCGCTTGTCCCATTGGTTTCAAGTTATCAGACACCTGCAAAGACGAGTTTTACACTCAAAAACATACACATTCGTTGAAAAAAAAAGGCTAAGGTAGCAAATATTACGAAATTTCAGTGTTCTTACTGTCAGTATGCTGATTTTATGTTTGCTTTTTGCGCCACATTATTTCTTTAATTCTTTCTTCAACTATCCTATTTTATTCGACAACATATTGCACGTTCTCAGGAAATCCTGACGCTCACCGCCCATTGAACTGTAGAGGTGACAAGGAGAGACTCTTCCACCGCTAGTTCTAGATAAACCACAAGCACAACATAAACAATGAGGAGCCTCCTCTAATATTAACCCTGTCCTGCCTCCTATACTTGATCCCTAACTGGAGCGGAATCCCCAAAAACGCTTCTAATAGATTAATGAATGTTAAAATTTCATCAGCCCAGAACAACGATGCCGCATGCAAGTATGCTAGTCGTGGAAGCGGGACTTCGAGCCTGGCGAGATTTTGGCGCGTTTCAAGAGAGATCACCCCAAACGATAACGTCACATCAGTCAGAAAATGATGTTGATCAAGCTCAGAGAGAAATATGGAAGCTACACCTCCAAAAGACCACCCTTGCAATAAGTAGGGATACATGAGCATACCTGCAAAAACCCGTGGGTTTGCAAAACACTATCAATTACCCATTGAATAGTATGGCCGAGCAAAATTTTGTACATTAATTTTTTATTTTGTGCGTTACTTCTCCTTTTACTCCAACACGATTCCGCCGGAGTTCGCATCCCTACATCTCCGAGTACTTCAATACTTTTTGCTATCGTCGCCGTTATTCTTCATTTTATTTATTTATTTATTTATTTATTTATTTATTTATTCAATACGAATGCTTAAGGCAATTGGCAGCTTCATTGTCGTTGTATTTCTCCCTCTACCTTTAGCTTAGGTTCCTCCAGTTCAAGACTGATCACCAGTTGTACGTCCTAGATGTACGTCTGCGCGTCACAGTACACTAGGGCGTAGGATGATTTGATTCCCAACTAAACTTCTCAAAAAGCCGATCCTATTACTACCTATTATCTTCCTAATATTCCTCCCCAACAGAACCAAACAATGTATAGGCAAACACATATCACAAATATATTGTCCTCATACTTTAACACGTTCGCGACAACATGCACGACCGGTCGTGCACGCGGTGTCTGCCGCGTGGGACCGCGTGCGCGACCGGTCGAGCACGCCCTATTTAACGTCCTATCTTGGTGGAGCGTTCTTATTTAGCTAATTTTCATGTAGTAATGTACTAACAGGCGCACCATTTTTCTATACACGCAGTGGGCAAAGCAGATATTTTCTCGGACTTTTCAATGGTATTTCCAACTGTAACAGCTGAAAAATCAATAAACTTCTAGATAAATCGTGGCAATGACAAAACAATAGACAAAAACCATGGGGAAGAGTTCTTGAGAAGTACGACAGTTTTTATGAAAAAAGTTAGCTTTCTACATGAAAGGGAGAAATTACTACCCCGTGGGATCACGTGCCCGACCGGTCGAGCACGGGACCCAAGCGTCCAAAAGCGCGCGTGTCCCACGCGGCGGTACGCTCAAAATCGGCTCTGTCGCGAACGTGTTAAAGTTGGAGCAATCCATTGTTTCGAAGGCAATAAAGCATCCTTGTGCTCTCTTGGAAAGCAAAGTAACCATGGTTGGTTTGATGGAAGGCTTAGCAGGAACATACTAGAGCAACGTAGCAAAAATGTTGGTTTTTTGGTTTTTTTTTTTTGGAAGAATGAGTTTTGCATAAGCGGTGAAGCAACTATTATACTACTAAGCCCGGCTAACTTCCCGGTGGAATCACACTCCAGCCTCCCACGGGGAAAAAGAGCCCAGCAAGCTATCTTCTGTGGGTTTCATTTTCAAGCTCGACACAGCAATAATACAGGGTGACAACAAAGTCTTTGGCCAAATATAATGAATTGTAAGACTGGGATCAGATAGGCTAGCAGTCTGGAAACTTACCTGGGCTAGGAGGAATTCATGGGCTTTAAGGATCCACTCTTGAATTTTGGATATCTCTTCTGGGTTCTCCATAGGGTCGACAAAACCGTTGGCTACTGCAACGTACGAGGGCCGCAAGTTGATCGAGCATTAATGGTCCTGTTTTCTCGTTAGGTCTACACCAAGGGAGTCGGTATTTTAGCGAAAATTAGCTGATATTCTGTGCTTTAGGGACTGCACTTCAGAGATCCAGAGGTCTCCGCTTCAGGGAGAACGATAATTATTAAGCAAATATGATGGTTTGGCGAAATCAGGAACTGAAGAGTCTGAAACAACTTTGTGTTGCTTTTTCTTTTGAAACTTGATGGAAAGCTTTTGTCAAAACCCCACCCCATTTTTATCAGATGTGCTCAAGCCTGAGAAATAACATACCCTCCGGATTTTGCTCTGCCCACTTTTGCCCTTTGCTTTGTGCATTCTAGTGTGAAAAAGTGGTGGTGACAGTCTATTGACCATTTCTGGTCAATAAAACACGTTTACACCCGGATCTCCCTAGGAGAAAGCTTCTACCCTCTTTAATATTGGGAAGAAAATTGGTGATTTGGAGAACCAATTAGAAGAAGTTCCTGGGGAAGATCTCATCGAGACTCCACTTGCGGCCATTTCTATCTCCACCTCGTTTCACGTTTGCAGATCATACAAGATTCAAATAGAGCTATGGGTTATGAAATTTTGCATGTTCGTTCGAGACATTTGGATAATCAACGCCAATACAAAGTCATGGGTTTCCTGCCAAAGCGCAAGAAATAATTGCTATAAAGCCTTTGGCCAAAGACTTTGTTGTCACCCTGTAGAGAGTGTTCCCCTGATCCCGGAAGAGTCACTGGTACGGCGGCGCCAGTGAGGACGAGGTCCGAGGGGCTATTTAGGCTGCCTAAAACCAGAAGGACTATGACGACGATCTGCGAAGACATCACGATCGACGTCAAGAGAGGGGTTCGACAAGGCGTCACCGTGTCGCCGAAATTATTGAGTGCCACTCTTGAAGACGTCATGCGAAGACTGGAATGGGATTGCATGGGAGTGCAAGTTGATGGCCGGCGGCTTAACGACCTTCGCTTCGCTGACGACATCGTCCTTATAACGCCAACCATCGGCGAAGCGGAACGGATGCTGGCCGACTTCGACGACGCGTGTGGAAAGATCGGTCTCCAGCTGAATACGGCGAAGACGATGTTCATGAAAAAAGGGTCCCGGATGCCCCATTCTCGCTCAACGGAACGACCATTTCCGAATGGTCCAGGTACGTATATCTAGGTCGGGAAGTCAACATGATGAACGACCTCGCTCCAGAGCTGAGCAGGAGGAAGCGAGCGGCTTGGGGAGCTTACAAGAGCATCGAGGACGTAGTGAAGAAGACGAAGAACACCAGGCTCCGTGCCCACCTCTTCAATACGACGGTTCTCCCTGCTTTGACGTACGCCTCAGAAACCTGGGCGTTACGCAAGCAGGATGAGAATGCGGTCAGCGTCGTCAAACGTTCCATCGAGAGGGTGATGCTAGGAATAACCCGCCTCAGACAAGTGAGGGCCGGAATACGGAGTTCCACCTATCGTCAACAGTCGAAGATCAGGGACGCTGCCGCTTACGCCAAGTTGAGTAAGATCGGGTGGGCCGGACACGTGATGCGTTTTAGAGACAACCGTTGGACAAGAGCCGTCAGCGACTGGACTCCACGGGACGTTAAAGGCACGACAGGAAAACCACCGACCCGATGGTCAGACTTCTTCACGAAGTCTTTCAAGGATAGATACGATGCTCTCCGTGTCCCTCGAACGGACAGAATCCACTGGACAACTCTGGCTCGTGAGAGGGACAAATGGAAGGATTGCTGGCGCCCGCTCGGTATATTCGAAGATCAACGGGAGTCAAGGTGATCAAGGTGATGGGATAATATTAGGAAACTTTTCAATAGTGGAGCCTATTCATTGCTCACATAAGTAATGGATGATGAAGGGTACATTTCTCCAAATTGTTCTCCTCTCTACAAACAAAGAGAATAGCTTACCTTCTCGCATATTCAGTAGCTTAGTCATTCAGAATGTTCATACATTCAATGCTCTTGACTCCGAGTAATTTCGATATTTTAGTGTTTTTCGGCCTTATCATCTTAGGTTTGAAAACTTGAAATGTTAACACCATTTAATCCAGATCGATACTGATATTGATGAAGTTTTTACCGCGCATGTAAAGCTCCAGATGCCTGAATCGGTCGTAATCTGTTGGAGATAGATCTCGGGAATATGGAGCGCGAGCTAAGAGCTGGAACCCGATTGGTGAATTTTCTGCACGGCCGACACTGCAACATGGGGACGGGCGCTATCCTGCAGCAAGAATGGTCCCAGATTTTCATCAGTACCGGCCTTATTTCCAGCAATTCACCCTTTACGACTTCAAATAAGGAGAGTTGTACTCGGCGGTTATAGTGTGCCCGATTGAGAGAAACTCGCGGTGGATGACTCCAGATGGGGACCAAAAGACTACCAGAATAGTTCTTCTTTTGGGGTGTGAAGGTGGTTTGAACATTTTCTCTCGGGAGGCTCACTGGAGACAAACCACTAGGATCACCAACTTTAAGGCGGCGCAAGTGCCGTGCTTCGTTCAGCTCATGCGAGATCCATCTTCTTCACTTTACCTATTTTTTTAAATGGAGCAACACCGTTGGAGGCATATGAATAACTGCCCCGCCATCTCTTGCTCACACTGCCCAGGGCTGATTCGACCAACTCTTTCAAGACAGCGTTGTCAAGGATGGATGGTCAACAGCTCGTGGCGCTTCTTCCAAGGTCTCATCTCTTTCAAGAAATCTTGCATACCAACTGTCGCCTTAGAGCTGGTGCTCTCCCCAAACGCTTCCATGATGTTATGTACTATTATCCTCGTCGATCTTCCTGATTTGAATTCGTAAAGCAGAATTCCCCTCCCCCATAGAATTCCCAGTCACTTTACTGTCCATGGTCTTGGTTTTAAGCCTGAAATATATCAGCGCTGCTATATGCATTTCAACTAAAACTAGAAAAGATAGCAGACATCGTATGCCACTAAGTCACGTTAAAGCCATTACCTGATATCACAACCACTCGTAGAAAATCTTCGTTAAACATTGAACTCTCATCAACTGCCCTTGAACTTTTGCACGCACCTAACATTGCAAAAAACTGTTACCTTGAAAGGAGCTCCTGTCACCTTCTTTACATCGTCCACGTTGAGATCAGATCGCACTTCGATTAGTGTGAGTCCCGCTTGTTTGTCTACGTCAAATACTGCCTTAAATAGACAGTTCGCATTTGCTGACATGTTAGAACTTGTTTCGCTAATAAAATGTCCAAATTGACAAGTTTACCTACCATATCCGTGATGATTCGTGATGCAACATGTTTTCCAGTGAGGGGTAAATCGCACACTGGTAGAATTTTTGGTTCACCATTCTTTGAGCAGTGTTCCATGGTCACTATTACTCGAGCTCCTGGAGCAGAAACTAGATCCATCGCCCCGCCCATACCCTTGACCAATTTGCCCTGGAAGCATGCTTGTTTATCAAACCAGTCACAACTGAACAATGATCAAGGATAAAACAACGCACAGGAATCATCCAATTAGCCAAGTCTCCGAATTGTGAGACTTGGAGGGCACCCAGGATTGTAATGTCCATGTGGGAGCTGAAGTCAGAATTTGTGTACGGTACGTCTAGTTTTCTAAAATTGGTGGGACAGGAATTCCTACCCTCGAATCATCGCAAAGGACTCATCACTACCGAATATCGATGCTCCCGGAAGTAAGGTGATTGTCTCTTTGCCTGCGTTAATGAGATCGGCATCTTCCTTACCCTTTTTCGGGTATGGTCCCTTAAAAATCATATATTTCAAGGTGCCCCGGAGTAGTATTAAGATGTTTGTAGATTTACCACTCCGATAACACCATTCTCACTCTGAAGGTGCACTTTGATTCCGTCCGGAATATAGTTCGGGCATAGAGTGGGGATTCCTATTCCGAGGTTAGCTGGAATGGGTTTTTTATAGTATTTTGTTAAAACAAACGTGATATTAGAAAAAAATTTGCAGTTCTGCTCTTAGTCGGTATCTCTCTAGAGATGAGGGCAGAGAACTCTTTTGACTTAACTTTTAGCTAGATATAGCTATCACTTACATAGGTTTTGTTTCAGTGTTTGAGTTTTGAAAATTCGTATAACCCTTAACTAACCGTACATTCCATCGCAAAATTCCAGCGCTGCTCGAGCAGCAATGATTTCACGACTCCTACCGGCATCTGATGTCGCTGGCTTCACAGGTCCTTCCTAAAAAAAAGTGTTTAATCCATTGATCGAAAGAACTGCATGAGGAAAAGGAGCAAGCATCCACGAGCCTACCGAGGCGAACATCGGTCTCTCAATAGGCTTCTTGTAGTTCTTTCCAAGCACGAGGCGATCACAGTATATGGATGGGATGTGCACCTAAACATAGTGATATATGAATTGGATACAAATTTTGCGACAGTTATTACCTCTTGATCAATAACTTAGTCATTCACACAAGCAGCAGAGCGGCATCCCCAGTTGTACCTCCTCTGCAGCCCACCGCATCCGCCCCTCCTACCCCT
>KN726232.1:21785-58841 GCA_000816745.1 Ancylostoma duodenale
AACTTTGATCCGCTTCTGAAGCGGTGCATTTCTAGGGCAGGCGAATATTTATGAAGCGTAATTTATGTAACACAAGTTGAGCTGAATAGGTTTCCACTAAAATTGACAAAAGGTTTCGCAGGTCGAAATCAGAGGTTTCACACCACATCAAATTTATTGGAGATGCCACCATTTAAGGCGCTCTGTAATATCGCTCTGATAAGGAAGCACAAATGACAACGGAGAGATAAAACATCTATCACTCTATAAAAAATAACAGCTTATTACCAACCCTTCTATGGCTTTTTTCTTTGAATTCTTAGAAAGTTTTAACGGTTCTCTTTTCTGCAAAGACATTTCATCAGGGCGGCAAATTTTTCTTATTCTTTAATTCATTGGCATCATTTTGCACTCCTTCTTCACTTCGTTTCTTGATTTGCCGGGTACTATGTATAGCAATCCCATTTCACGCAGTCCTTATAAGCGTGAATGTAAGCAGTTGTATGAAATTTATATGAAAAATCAACAAAACTACAACTTCTTGAAGGAGAGGAAAGTGGCAAAAAAACTCTAAAAAAATGGATTATCAGCTTTTTGTAAATTTCGTGATTAACTTCATGAAAGGAAGCTGAGGAATACAAAATAAAATGCATCCTTTGAGTGTAATGTTAAAGAGGAAAAACCTTTGTGCCACTTCTTCAGGCAATTTTTATATGGATTTTTTAGGTATCAGGAGAGTTTTGTTGGCATCTTAGGCTGCATGCAAAGCCTTACAGGAATGCAATTAGATAAAATCTAAATAGGATATGTTTCCACACGTATGGAAGACACAATAATGAAATGCTTTGACATGACTAAGTACTTAAGTTGTTGGCTCTGAAGGATTCACTATAATTCGCTCTATAGTGAGTTGCACTCTGAATTCAAAAACATCCAAAGATTGAAGATCTTAAACAAGGAAGAAGTGGGTGCCACCTGGCAAATAGACACACAACAAGACGCTGGGAATTGAGACATGTGGCCGTCACGAGACAAAAGAAATCAATGAATTCTACGTAAAAATCATGAGAAGTACAAACCCAACATGTGTTATTCCGGCCGCTACGGTGTGTTTTGAGTAAAGGGGTGCAGACAGCCGATCTTTGAAACAAAAAATGAAGGATCATTGATCACAAAACAGGTGAATTGATCACAAAACAGGTGAGTTCAGACAATTTACTGCTTAATCATATGTTAACTGAACCAGGATTGGCTGAAAAGAGCAGCAATCCAAGGCGCAGTATGACCTGTGATGAAGGGAAAGGCCAGAGATCAATGCCTATAGGCGGAGTCAGCATCTAATCAGTTTTAAGGCACTGCAGTGCTATGCAATGAACTGATTCCAGAGAGATTACATGGTCTACATGATATCCAAGGATCATAGAACAACAGGCAATGAAAAGATACGCCATATAATGATGCCTTGTTAAAAGAACCTGGACAGCTTATTCAAAACAAAATACCCTAAAACCTCGTCATGGAGTGGCAAGCGCTACGAGGCGGCTGTTTGTGTATGCGGTGTGTGTGTGCGACAGAGAGCTGGAGGACATTGCGATCAAAGGTCAGACTTCACTCCGTCGAGCGAAATGTTTCACGCCAGACTGATGGAACTACGGCGACACAGTTTAAGTCAAGTTTTTAGGTCAACAGTGTTTTGAGCCCAACTTTTCCCGGTTTCCGGAGGGAAATTTCCTAACATCCTGATTTCTCCCTGTTGTTCCCTTTAGGGCGCTGAAATTACATCATACCTAGTGCGCTCTGCCTTCTACCACACAAATAGATGCTTTTTTTTTCAAATATCCTTTGTCCATCGGTACTATTCCATTTTTAGGGGCCGGAAAATTTGAAAAAAGATTTCGGATTTGAAAAAAGACTAACCCATTTTGTAACATAGCCTTATATTTGTAAGGCTACGGTAGATATACTGTAGACAATGTATGTCACAAAATCTTCTGAAACATTGCCTTGGAGGATGATCTTTGATGTTGAACACAGTAACCAACATCATTTTCGACGACACTGCCGTTTTTCCTAACGAAATCGGCATTTTCCATCAATTTCAAAGCTACATATCATAGCGTAATCCGATACAAAATTGGGTTACGTAACGAAATGGATACGATGTTAGTGTCCAGCACCTCACATAGCTCCTCCCACCTATGCAAAGTGATGGAAATTGCGATCCTTCCAGGAGCCTCAGGTAGTTTGAATAAAGATGCATGGATGTATTTTCAAGCGAAATAAGGTATTAGCAATCGAATTCCATCCAAAAAATGTGTGATTGTCGTTGACAACGCAATGTTAAAATTAGTGAATTTATCCAGAAAACGCGTGAAATACGTAGCCCATGAGAAATAAAGGAAATTTTCCACGAATCTGTGTTATTTTGGTATCTATCTTTCGTTCGATATCTGCCTACCTGGAGTCAACAGGTAAGCTATGTACAAAGGAACCAACGCCTGAATGTAGTAAAAAATTCATGAGAGAAAATCTCTTTTCCATAAGAGCTATACGGTAACTACAGTTTCCAAATTTAAGTGTCCTTGTAGTTCTACAATCGTTTTATTTCTCTCATTCCGCATTTGATGTGATCTCTTCGGAAAAACTTGAAGCTTCTTTTCCTTGCTTCCTTTCTTGTCCTTGCTTGGCCTTATTGCAGTGGTCAAAATTATACCTATAGTAACCGTACAAGCAAAACTAAATCGTGGGACAAACTAAGCACCTGCACTGGATAGATTCGGCGTCACCTAGTGTTCCTGAATTGTAGAACGAGACCTGAGAAGTATTCAGCTTCCTTCTTTGCTGAGATTTTTTTAAACTCAGGATAAGAAGGGAAGAAAGAAGAATGGAGCAAGAGGAAGAAGGGAATGTTTTGAAAAAAAAACGCATTCAGTAAAAATCGCTCGGAACAGAAGGATCAGAAAACATGTTACAGGCTGCGGGACTGTGCAGCATAAACCGAAAAACTATGGGGGTTACTTCAGTTGCTAATGAGGCTGGTAGTTAGCGGGGGAAATCTCAATTATCTCACGGGTAGCAAACGCTAGAAGAGCACTGTGGCTACGAAGTAGTATATGACAGAGAATAGCAAAAAATATTGAAAATAAGTAGTAAAAATAAACAGTAAGCAATAAAAAATGGTAGAAAAAATAAAATAGGATAAAAACAAAATACAGAACTAGTATAATAGAGGTTTAAGAGAGTAACCGAGGAAATGAAGTTCAAAATATGTTAATAATGACAGTTAAGAAGATTTGGGGCACTTTGAGTGATAATAAACAAGTAAATAAACAAACAAATAAATAAATAAACAGTGTATCTACGTTTTCGCTGAGATTTTCCAAAGTTTTCCGATCAGTTCTCTGAGATTTCGGTCCCACATTCGATCATTTCCTCTCCTACTCAGCGGATGAAACCTAACACTAATCAAATTATCTAATTACGCTGCTCAATCGCGATATAGCCTTAAATTTAAAGACCCTCAAGTGGCGATGTGCCAGATGTCGCCTCTCCACTGACCCCTTGCGCTCTTCAAAGCCGAATGCATAACAAATTTGCTCAGCAATAAAATAAGAGATGACGGATATAAGCCATATTTATCGAGAAATTCAACCCCTTTCAACTGTTATGTATGCTCAACCAGTTAACCTTGGCCTTACTGCACATAATCCTCAAATTGAAGGTCGATTTGCCACATTAGAGCGGCTTTATTTCATCGGTGGAAAAAGGGACGAAAAAGGGCGTGCGCCGGACGTGAAACATGTTGTGAAGGTAAATTACCTGACCTAACAGAAAATCTACGCAAATGTGACAGTTTTATTACCGACGGCGATTGTTCTCTTCTCATATTTCGCGGAATTAGCCTGACGTTCCAGGTCGTACCTCTGTCATACAGTGCCTCCGATCTTCCGATTTTTCTTGTGCAGAAGAATCCTTCAGAAGAAAATAGGTACTGCCTCCGTGGGAGTGTTAAACGGCAATGAGTGACAAGGTTGATTCATACTTTACGACTGCGTTCGCCGTGCGTGTGACCATGCCGTAAAGGATAGATGAAGACGCGCCTGACGATCTAACGCAGCGCGGACGCACTCGAGACGCACGCGTTTGCGGCGCTCGCGCGTCAATCTCTTACGAGCCTCGCTTATCCATGACAACGAGTGAGAAGGCAGTTGAATGATGATAAATCAACAGTATTAGCAGAAGACTGACCCTCTTGCTGCAGTCACAGCCAACCACAAATACTCGACCGCAACCTCGTCCCGTGGTAATTCCCTGCTCCGATGTGCGTTTGACGGGCGGACGCACCCTTTATGAATTGGGCCAATTGTTTAGCATTATCGAAGCCCGAACATTTGAATATTAACCCGCGATCTGTTTGCAAACTAATTTTGGGGGTTTTTTTTCAGAAACGGGAAGTCAAGCTATTTTCTTGACTCGAAGATGTTCAAGGGTTAAACAACGTTGGAACGTTAACCAAGGATGTCAATGATGGTTAGCATGATTGGTTATCGCACAAACTAATTTAAATTCCGGCACAATTCTGGATTGTCGCGTGCGCTGAACGCCGTTACATTGCTGAAAACAGTCGAAACCTTCGAAATCCCCGTTTTCATAACCTCTCAGCTCATCGCTTTTAACTATGTAGAGTGGGCCGTGTTGCGCGGCCTATTCGATGTGGATTGATCCAAAGAAACCATGACCAAAAAAAGCCCAAAGAGTCTTTATGAATCCTAACCAGGAATTTGTTCCATGCTGGAGCGCTTCACCACGTCGTGTACATTTCCGGAAGGGTTGCTGTCTTCTCACTGGTTCAAAATGGATAATTTTCCTTCTAAAAATGAATTTCATACAGTAGTTCTCAATGGTTGTCAGATGGTGGTGACAGCAAATTCTTGGTCCTTAAATTTTCAAAAATGCTTCGTTTTGGCTCACTTTAACTATCCTATTGCCAACTTCCTACCACAATTAGAAAAAACAGGTTGATTTAGATAACAAAATCAGTGAAGATGGGAGCGTTCTCGCGGGAAAAAAAATGAATGAGCCTTATCAGAAGAGTTTTTGCACAACTGTCACAAACATGCATGTGATTTATTTTATTACGTCTATGAGCGTAAATTTCCAGGTTTTTGTGGCGTGTGTATGTATGTACGTTAAAACAAAGTTGAAGAGGTGAGCTCAAAGCTGTTAATGGTCCTCTCCCGTAATGAAGTTTTAGTCTTCGAAATGAGTGCATTTGAATGGGATTTTTGGTTGCTTGTAAACCATAAATTGGTTCGTCACTGGAAAGTGAATTATACGTTACTGCATAAATCCCTGCTGTCATAACGCCCTTCCCTACTGTAGATAGACAGCTGAAAGTTGGTCAGTTTATTAGTTTATGCCCCATCGTCAATACATTGACCCATGGCAAGCTTTGGTCTGTTAGTCAGGCCCGGGCACGAGGTCTTCCCTTGGCCAAAATCGAAACAAAGCCCATTTGAAAAATCAAAAATTTACGAAGCCCGTACTTAGGGTACAGTTGTGGTGCCCCCTTAGATCTCCTAAAACTCCAATTTTCAAGCCCAATCTTAATCTGGACTTCACAGCAGCTCTATCAAATTACCGGAAAAAGAATTTTTTGCGTATATCTTCCGTGTGGTACATAAGTTCCGGTCGTCCGTCCCAACACCTGTAGTACACCCTTAGTTTTTTTTTTGTTATTGAAGATATTACGTCATTTGGTTGCGTTTAGACTACGCAGGAATCCTTAGAATCCTACGGTGCCTGTTGAATATGTGCTCCAACCGGAACACTTGGACCGGACAGTCGCCCGGCCGCTCAAAGCAAGAGCAGCCTCTCGACGCCCAATGAGTCGGTCGCTTACCTTATTTAATACCCCTATCTCGCCTGATGGACGTGATGTCTCCTTTAAAAGTAACAAACCAGAATTTTTTTCTTCGGGGCTCCGCCCAGGACACCAGTGCGAGACCGCCTTTGCTTTTCGGCCCTTTTACGAAGCCCAGCTTGCCCCCGGGGAGACCTGTGCTGGGGCCTACTGTTAGCTCAAGGAGTGTCTGCAATTGCAACCGCAGTGGTATCGGTCTACAAATCCGCTGGTTCGATCGGAGACTGTAGCGAAACATCAAAATGGAAGGAATCACACCACATACATATTAAAACATATAGAAGAAGGTGCTGAAATACATCGAACCAGCCGATACCACTGCAGCTGCAGACAAAGTCCCCCGCAGGCACTTCCTGAGCTAACAGACAATATATATATATATATATATCTGTCTTGATTTTGAAGGCATTCTTGCAGTAGCGATCCTTAGCGGCACTTTATGCGACGCTACATATTCACAGCACGAGAAATGAGGTGAGGTAAACGATTGTAGTGCATATGACAATTCAGTACTACTATAATTGCAGAGGCGGAAAATGAGAAAAAGAAAACGTTGCCATGGCGTCCTCATTCCTTACATTCCTGACGATAAAAATCAAATCGCAGCGTAAATTGCTCAAGCCTGTTTAAGCTCCTAATTCTCAGCATTTAACTGGATTTCCTTTTCTTCCCCTTAAACCAGTTGAGATTCTGTGCCTGTTCAGACTCCAGCAAGAGAGTTAGACCAAAATCAACAAAATCAAGACATAACCTCTTTGAAAGATCAAGCATGTAGACCATCCCCCCACTTCTTCTAATACATACAAACAGCGGAAACTTTTTCAGACACACTTGACGTGAAGGATATTATAAAAATTCCACTAAATACCAATGGTGAGATTCATGCTCGTTCACGGGAGGGTTTCATGCTCCCCGCTCATCTGGAGTGGGCAAGAGATCCTATGGCAAAAAGTAGTGTATCTGCTTATTCTTGCCTTTGTCATCACTGATTTTCAAAGTTTACTTATCTACACTACCTTTAGTCTTGAACTTTCTGAAAAAAAAGATAAATAAAATGCGCACGGAAAAAGCCTACCCGATCCCGTCTCTCACGGAGTATTCACCCAATTTCCTACTGCTGTTTCAGGGCTTTTTCTGAGCTCCTCACCTACACCGATGCAAAGCATCCCTTGTCCTACGAGCCCAAGCTTACCCTGCCATCTGCTTGCGCTTAAAAGTACTCGTAATTGCGGAGAACGGGACAAAAACGACCCGCCGTGTGGCTCCAACACCTCCGTCGTCGGCGATTTTTCGTCAACTATAGTCGTATCCGCTTATGTGCCGAAAGATTGATCGTCTAGTAATGCAGTTTATCCGAGGTCGCCATCTGTGCGCCTCGCCGACCTCGACCGACACTGCGGTCGGCGAGCCGGCTCTTCGCGGCTTAGCGACCGGACGTCCGTGAGATGCTATCGCGTCCGCTATTCCTTCTCACTGCAACTTCCTGAGAAAAATATGTGCATCCATGAATTCTTCATGAGTTCGCCACAATAAATACTATTGTTGTGCCATTCAGGACTTGAATGTGTAATTGAGATTACCCATGAAAACGCTCTAAATATCTCAAACTTACCCTTTACCTGGAGCATGAGTATGAGATTAACCATCGTTCCAGTAGACTGTTTGTTCAAGTGAATCAAATTTATGAACATGTCCATGTAAAAAATCATTCATGTCTCCCTGTGGCAATGGTCACTACAGCAGACGCCAGTGATCGAGACCCGTTCGCACGCGCTGCATGACGTGCCACGTGGCACGCTGACTGTCTGCCCATCCACATATTTCATTGGTGTCACTGTTCTCACTCCTGTAGGTTCTACTGCTTCCTGTTTTAACCTGCATGAGTGGGCCTGGTCCACTTGAAAGCGCTATTATTCACAGATTTCTAAAAAGTTTCGGTAGTTGTAGCTAGAGCTCTTGTTTCAATCAGCAAAAGTTCAGATAAATAAACACTTTTAGAATACCACAAGTGAGTAACCATAGGCTGCCGCCATACTTCACATGGACTATAACATCATGTGTCGCCGTCGCCCAGCGATTCCAATACCTATCGGTTTTGTGTGAGAGCAACGGCTACTGGGCTATATCTTACAATTTCGTTATACTATCGCCTAATTCATATGGTTCCGTGGAAAAACTGAAATTAGCTCGGTTTTTAAAAATTTGAGAAAAAAACTTCCATAGGGTTTCGTTAAGATTTTCCTGGTGCAAAAAAGGCTGCAGCTACAATCATGTATAGGTGTTGCTTCTACGAAGCATATACTTTCGAGAGTATCGTGAAGTTCTCTAAAAAGCAAGTTTCTCCTCCTTACACTCAGTAGGTCATTCGTGTGGGTTATACTCTCAGTTGCTCACTGTTCTGACGTTATTTTGTATGATGGAGTAAATTCCTAGGTTACCAGTACGTGCTAGAGTGCAGCCGCAAATTTTGGTTCACGGCTTGTTTTGACGAAAAAAAAATTGATGGTGCTAAGCATGTGCGCAATAAGTGAAGTGTCGAGTAAATGTTATTATCACCAGTGATCCATTAGTCTTTTCTCGGAGGAATTTCCTGTGACCTGGCCAGAGTCCCTGAATCTGAGACATCAACTCCAAGTAAGACAGTAGCATTTAAAACAGACTGGTGTTTACTCAAGTGACGTTCAAAGGGATGAGAATTGAAGTGATGTGTTTCCAAAACATGTCAGTTGAGCAAATCGTGTACGAACGGAACGTCCAAACGTGACAACAGGGAACTCCACTTTTTTGTCGTGATAGAGCTTTCACATAACTTTGTAGGGAAATATGGGTTTCTTTACATGGTAATCATGAACATAACATGCACTTCGCGTGTTATGTTCATGATTACCAGCGTGCTCACTATCCAGGCCCTAGCGCATCATTGCAAGGATGGATAAGCTTATACCACTGGGGAGCAGCTAGGTATAAACAGCGTCACGGGCAAGCATATCGAAGGGTGCGAGGTAAAGAGGGAATTTGGATACTTTGAAATGTTTACCATAAGTAACCGCACTGCTTCCTGGCTCGGTGGGAAAAAAAGGTTCATTGAAAAAATGTATTATATGTATGACAGTATGTTTCAAACGCGACGATAGTTGAGCATTTGTGCATATTGCCAACGTTTGTTGCCACTCTAGTTGCTGCACACTTCCTCGCTTTTATTTCCTCTCTAGCGTCCATGCAACCACCATGCCATCATCCACTTGGAACGTATCATATCGATTTTGTGGGAGATCACTACTCTATTAAAACGCAAATGAAAGTTGCTGATTATAGCAGGCAGAGCGCAGGAACTCTCACCATGATCTGTTCATATCCGAATTGCCGACTGCTTGCAAGGGAAAAAATTCAAAGCTACCGTGACAGCAAGCGACGATCTTTGGTCTTTTGTTCTACGAAGTGGAATGTTTGAGATTGCAATATATGGAACTAGCTGCCGTACCCGGCTCCGCTCGGGTGTTTAACTGGGGCCTGGGCTATCTCACACTCCTGAGATTAAAATTTGATTGAAAAATTTTGGTGATCCGCATATTAGCAAAGCTCAAGTGACCCTCTTCCACCGATCTTTAAGCGAAAAGTCAGCAAATTTATTTTGATGACACTGAATCGATGTACCTCTGCAAAATGATTGTCATATCCATATTCAGCGTATTGAGGAACCCTTGCAGACATATGTTCACCGCCCCATGAGGTAGAAAAGCGAAAAATCAATAAAATCGAGAAATCAATATTAGGTTCAAAACGGTTATCATATTCGTGTTCAGCGTACAGGGAAACCATAGTAGACATGTTCTTGCCTGCCCCCGAGCGGAAATGGAAAAAATCGATAAGATCAATAAATCGATATTTCGTGCAAAGCGGTTGCCATATTGGTGTCCAGGGTATTTAGAAACCCCCGCAGACATGTCTTTACCGCCCCATTGGCTGAAGAGGCGAAAAATCAATAAAATCGATAAATCAATATTTCGTGCGAAACGGTTATCATATTCGTGTTCAACGTGTTGAGGTACCCCAGCAGACATGTGTCCACCGACCCCTGCTCGAAAGCAGCGAAAAATCAATAAAATCGATATAACCGATTAATCAATCGATAATCCCAGGTGCAAAGTAGCCTGTAACCTCCGCCGACCCGCGAAGAATGTGCATGCAAAATTTGGTCCGGATCGGTTCACCCTCCGCGATTTCCATTCATTACATACATACACACACACATACTTACATACATACAAAATTTCACTTTTATATATACAGATGGTTATATGTAGTTCATTTAATACAGTATACCACACTAGTTTTTTAAATTATATTTCATAGAGTAAATTATGCATCCGTGGTATACGGTTACTCGCGTATTATAGTAACAAACTTTTATTTCATCTGGCAACCAAGTAGCAGAACTCTAAGGAGGAAATCAATAATGAGGTTTTATTTCGTATTAGGGTCTCCATGCACCATGCGCGCGTGCGTCGAACCTATAAATTAAACGAAATGGTCCACAGACGGCTAATTAAATGCGATATTCCCTAGAAAGATGACGCTTTAGCGCTTCTGATGAAATTGTTCTACATATTCCTGTAATGGTGGTTCTCATTACTTGTTAACTGGAACCTTACAATATCGAATTTTTTTCGCATCTGACCCCTAAGATACGCTCTGTGCTCTGGAACTGGGACTGGATTGCATGTATAATATTATAGTTTTTCACGCCATAGAGGATTTGGTTGGTGTTCGCTTCTTGTTTCTTAGTTTCAAAAGGTAACCCAAGTTCTCTAAACCCAAATATTTTCTGAAGGCTCGCCTATTTTCTATTAAATTCTCACTTTTTTTATTGAACTTTGAACGTAGTATGAAGATGTGGTCACCCATTCTCCGTACCAAGCTCCCGGTACCTTTGGCGCCACCAGAACCACATTATAGTCACCATAAACGACTTTGACGCTGTCTCATCTGCCCTTTTTCAGCTCCCGAGGATCGTAATGTGCAGCTGTGACTGGATGGACAGATCCAGAGCCAGTTTCAGAAAGTAGCCAGGACACGCTACTGTTATACTCCTCGAAGCGGCGAGAGGGCTAGCAACTCACAATCGATATGCATCAAAAGCAGTGTCACCTCCCCAAAGTATTAGATTCCTTGAGGCTGTAGCAGCAGCCATATCTAAAATTTCTGGATCGGTTAGTGGGTAGATTGAAACAGCTCAGTGATCCTTTTCAGGATAGTTTCGGAAATGGAGTTTTTGGTGGTTCAAAAATCCATATGCAACCATAGCGAAAAAGGGAGTGAGACGGGGGACGGGGGAACCAGATTTAGGCCCAGACTTAGGGGGGGGGGGGGCAATTTGGGTGCCATCTCCCCTCAAAATCCACTTCAGCCACCAAAATATCGTGGAAATTCGTTGGCTCCTGCTTAGAAACTTAAGCTTAGGCCTTAGCCCAGAGCTAATCACACGCATAAGCCCAAGCCCAAGCCTAAGCCTTTGCTTATGGCTAAGCCTAGTCCTAGGCCTAAGTCTACGTCTAAATCTGGTTCCCTATCCCCCGTCCAACTCCATTTTTCGCGGTGTTTTTCACAATGTACAGTATAGAAGACATTTAGGGTAATTCTAACCATAGAATGTATCATAAAGAAAGTTCTTTAACCTTCTTTTTCTCCTCTTGCCTCCATTCCACCCCTTACTTTTTTTAAACTTTTTTTCCTAATTTTTGATGCAATACGGTTGAAATGCTCATTCTCCTGCATACAATCCAATGCAATAATATGCATGTGGTATGTACTCTGTACTGAAAATTACGTTAAATTGGTGGAGAACCCGAAAGTTCCTCTGTGATCCCCTAGTGTGAGTCCTCGCCTGGAGTCCTCCCAACAAGGTGGACGTGAGCATATCCGTTCCCTGTAAGCTTCGTGGGTGGTCCTCGGTGCCTGATATGGGTGATCGAGAGCCATAAGACCACCCGTGTGCAGCACTTATTGGTTTCACACTAGAGCATGTCTGTGCTTGAAATGACGCTATATTTATGGAAGTGCCAGGATTTGAATTGAATTTGTGAATATCCACGTATCATCAATCTACTACAGATTTCAGGAAAAATGTCTGTTTGTACGCAGTATCCTCTATTACATATGTATCTCTTCCTTTTTTCAATTATTTATCGAAGGTCTTTTGAAACAATGCTTAGAATGAACGAAAGAAATATCCAATGGAATGTGTTTGAAAAATTTAACAATGTGTATTAAAAAAAACCAATTTTACTTCACTACATCCATGCGGCTAATACATAGTATGGTATGGTCCCATCAGAATTTCGCGTACAACCACCGATCAGCTGTTCAAATCGAAGCCCGCCAGGTTCCATTTGCTGCTTTAGCTGCGGTGCTCGTCCAGGTAATCATCTGAAAAAATGTGAAGAGACTGCACGTGCGTCTTGGTCACTCTGACAATGAGTCATTTGCACTTCTTCACGCGTCATCACTCACGCTTCGTCAGTTCAGAACGAAAGCTTTGGCTGTAGCAAAAAAAAAAAATGTTACGCACGCATGCTGTACAAGTTTTTTCATTGTGATGTGAGAATAATGCCAGTCGTGGAACCAATAGCCGCTTAAGAACAACAAAACCATACCATTTCTTGTTGCTCATTTGCCTCTATTTTCGTTTCGTCTCTTGAAATGGGATCCATGGTCGTTCCCATGAAGTATAACTTTCCCACCTTCACGCAGCGGATTAGCCTTTGCAGCAAAAGGCGACATATTTTACTGACTCTATCATTCCGAACACTAACTGCAGCGAGTCGCTTACAGACAGTATGACATATGAACTTGTCAGCCGAACTCGAGGCAGCTAGTATGCTTTATTGGCCAACTTATCGCTTACAGACAGCTTACCTAATGGAAATTCCGTTCATTCATCATTACGAAAATTACGTGGTTGAAGAAGTCAAGATTTCATTTGGAAAGTCGTGCTTTGATGGGTTGAATTAACTTAACCATCATGCTATCAGAGTATCAGCCATGCACATATGGAAACTCCGCTAACGTGAACTTATTTCGCCTCACATTTCTAAGCTTTAACAAATCTTACAACGAAAGATGTCGTATGTTCCTCATAACGCCTGCTAATGAACAGCTATCATAACAAGTAATGCGCACAGAGTGAAAAATTATAAATTAGCCAAATCATAAATAATTCTTTAGAAACTGTAGCTAACTATAACCGCACTTATCCTCAACCATGACATCATCAAAATCAATCTTCAACTTCTTCTGTTTACTTTCCACCACCTGCATAAACATGTATGATACCAATGAGCAAATCAGCTGAGTTGGTCGTCGTGCGTTTTTTGCCTTCTGTATACAGACACTTCTGCAAAGCTCATCGGACAATTAGCACCCATCAGGGCCGCGCCCATATTGTTGCAATTGAGGACAACATAGAAAACTTCAACTTCCTAGCTCTGTTTCAGTGAAGAGGAGTTCGGCGTTATTTTTAGGACATCAGCAAAATCCAAGGGTCTATTTATTTATTTAATGAATAGAAGTCTGTAGGTCTCACTGATAGAGACTAACTCACAAAGATCAAGGATGTTGACCAACAAATAACTACCTCTGCTTAACGAAGGGGACCCTGCTCCACGCATACCACAGTTTAGGGTACGCAGCTGTTTATCGGCAAAAGGATATCCGTGATGGACCTATTTATCCGAAAATTTCAGGCAAACAGCTCCGCTGTGGATATCTTTGTCCGAAATTAGATGGGAAGGTCGTTTTTGATGTCAGTTTTGTGAGAGCACCTTTCTTAGAAGGCCTTATTCCTTGCTATGAAAGAAAACTAAGGGGGAAAGTCTTTTTTTTTGCATACATCCACGAGAAACTCGTTTCTTATGCAATAAGAGAGATTATGTAGATATCGAGGTAATCTCTTCTGAAAGACTGTGATTCTTTTCTTTTTTTGGGCGAAAAAGTGGAGCATGACAGTTCCTCGAAGCGCAGCAGTTTATCCGAACGTGAAGCTGTCTATCAGACAAAGTCAAACTTTGTAAAGGACCATAAAACATCAAGTTCTACAACTTTTCTCCATAGTGCTGCGATGCCGGGAACGTTTAGTGCAAACGCGGTGACAAAAGCCAGTAGGGAGCTCCCCCAAAAGCTCATCATCTCGTTGTTTGCGCCGTCCGGTGGTGGCTCGTCGACGATCTATGTCCGCTGCGCTGTTGTTCCATCCATATATTCATGCGGGAAATAAAGGACCAATCACTGGTCAACACCAGTCATTCTATGGGCACAGCCAGATTATACATGGGAATATTCGGCCATTTCAGAAATATTCGAACTTTTGAACAACTTGAAAAGTAGCGCGCATGAGATAATAGATAATTTGAGTGGTTCGGATAGCGCTCACACGCAGGAAAAGTCCCCCTTGAAAGAAGTTATTGCACCTGAAAAGCAAAATTCACTGCAGCAGTATTAACGATTAATGCATAAGAATGATTTCCTCAGGAATGGAAGGATCCAAGAACTCGGAAATTCCTGTAGCGCACAACTCTGCCACGCTCACTCGCAGTCGTTTGTGATCTCGATTATCGGACACTTGGATGGAAAACGGCTGTTCCTAGACTTTTCCTAGGAAGGACAGATCAGCTTTGACCTAATACGCCTAATAGAGTGCTAGAATGAGTTAGACCACCTTTTGAAACATATTCGGGTGTTTCTTCCCATGTTCAAGAAAGGCAGAACAGCCTGACGCGTGTGGGTGGTAAATGTCCGTAGACGCGTGATCTCAGCAACGGTAGAGCATGTCAATCGATCAATGCATCCGCACCGCTCGGCTTTCCCCCTGTTGGTAACAAGATATTTAAGACCTGCACAATGTCACAGCAGGTACCGTAGTTGAGGCGTGAAATAAAAATAAATTTTAGAAAATAATCAACGCAAGAAAATTTAGAAGACTAACAAACCGTCCAAACCAATCAATTGTGCATTTGCCTTTAAAAAATGGCAAAATCAAGCACGATAAATATCTCTTGTAGAGTTAGGGATCGCGGTAGTGTTGTACTTCGTTTCAAAAAAAAAGCGATAGTTGAGGATTTGTGCTTATGAGCTGCATTTCTCGCCTGCCTCTCCGGATACGGCGCTATTTCTCGCGTTCTCTGTTTCTCTAATATCTTCACAACTATGTTCTTCTGTGGAATACACTATACTACACTTGCACATACATTTCATTTCACGCCTAAGTGACCTACAGAGCAATTCACGTCTGCAGCACTGGTTTAGCACCTTTTGGCCCCAAAGTCCCTCTACAGCCCCTTCAGGGTGATAAATATCCTACTTTTCCTCTTTTTTTTTGAGTTCGTTTTCGAATTCGGTGTTGAGAAAAGCCGCCAGGCCCTGAGAAAGCGGTGGGGTAGCTGGCCGGGCAGTGGAGCGAGGGTCGGAGGTCGATCGGGGTGGGAGTGACCACCCCGCGCTGCCTCCACCGCCGCCGCCGACTCGGCGCTGACGGCTGAGTCAGTTGAGCCGGGCGGCGCCACTCTGTACACGTCGCGATCGCTCAATACTACAATTTACGCGTTTCGCTGTAATAAACTTACTCTACGATGTTGCCTGTCCGTTATTACTCTCTTCCATGTTTGGATGACAAAGTGCTTCATCTGCTTTCTCACCGGAACTTACATTCCAGTGTTGCATTCTTCGATCTTTTTGCAACTTATGAGGGTGTAACAGTTGTTCCGAACATGTTTCTTTCATCTGAACGTGTGTTACGAACGCTTGAAACGGTGGCTAGTTTATAACAGTGGTTCTTTACAAAGTGCTAAGTTCAGTCCCTATGCACCCCTTCTTACCGTAATTTTTAAACGTGAAATAAAATGTACGTCGGACGCATTCACACTAACTACGCTGGATCTTATGTTGGAAGCAAAAAAATAAAGTTTTTGGCCGAATGTGATCATATCTTCCCATAATTTGTTTAAAAGTCCAAGAATTCCAAATTTGAAGCGCTTCTGCTTGCTCCTGAGTGCAAAAATAGTGCAATACAATTGGTGAATCCGTGAACAGGACGGTTCTAATCATGCATGGTATGCAAAATATGTAAATATGGACATGCATGGGTAGATTCCTGGAATTATAATAGCATTGTTTCCAGTTCTAGGAATTTTAGGCCCCTTGACTGCGTATAATGTCAATCTGAGCTGAAAAAAAGTTGTGGTGGCACTATTTCTGGCATTTTATACAACTTTGAGTAGAACACCATGGGCATTCGGGTGAAGTCCACCGATTTTTCTCCTGATTCCAATCCATTGGTATGGTTTGTTGCGTAATTTTTCCGCTAGTGTGACAGTTATAACTAGTAAATCAAGTGTGGTAACTATTACGTTTTTTTTTTTGCGAACTGTTAATGAATTCAACGGGAGGGATTCCACTTGTTCAGACCCGCTCGCAGACACGATCGATCGAGAATGAGATCAATAATATCAATGAAATGTGCGGATGCGCAGAAAGTCAGAGTGCCGAGGCGTGGATGATGCGGCGCGGTGAGCAGATTCGGGCCACTGGTGTCACTTATCCACTGTATTCCGTTTCAAAACGTGTAAGAGTTGGAGAATTAGAGAAAATAAGGCAGAAAGCGTGCAGTACTTGGTGTTTTGACCACCCAGTATTTGTATGCCTACCATTTAGAGTGCAAGTTGCAGGTTTATGCGCGAACACTCAGCTCTCGCTATTTTTGGAACTGTGGATAGCTCTCATAAATCCTGCACCCAGGGTGTGGTGGGTACTACCGATAATCGGACTTATTTTTGCCATGGTTTCAGTCACCAAGTGCTCTTTTAGCACTTGTACAATTATGGGGTTCACAAATAACATGTGTCGGTAATTGCCATCCTACCGTCTTTTCATATAAAAAAAAAACTACAAAACTCTTGCCGCCCGCCACTTAAACGAACCAATCTCCTCTTCTCGCACCAGTTGACACCACATGTTCAAACCACCAGCCAAGCTAATTCGGTCGCTGGTTTTTTCCTCCGAAAACTCTTTCGTTGTGCACTTTTAAGCTGCCCGGCTCAAATTTCTCGTCTTTTTCACGTGTGTTCTCGTCTTCCGTTACCTCATTGCTCATTCCCTGCAGGTTTTTCCTATGCTCATACATCTTTTCGGCGGCAAGCTTATCTAAAATCGCTCATGCGAGTCTGTGTTGTCTTTGGCCGCGTTATCGATGGGACGGGGGCAGAGCGTTCGATTTAGTGTCCATTACAAGTAATTTATTTTTGGTGTTTGCGTACTTCTGCAGCATCATTAAAGGCATCGAGCTCGAGAAAAAATATTTCTTGGGAATTCGCACAAGCAGGCTATTGATCCAGCTGCTCACTAATATTGATTTTTTTTCGCACACTAATATCGATTTTATCGATTTTTTTGCGTTACCTTCATTCCCACTTCTCGGAAAGCTTGCACAATTAGCACCTGCTTATAGGAAATTTCATCATTCGAGGCAGTCTCACCAGCTGTTCAGATAGGTTAGAACAGGAAGTGGGAGATTAGGATGAGAATGAGGCCTGTGAGATCAATGAAATGTGTGGATGCGCAGACAATCAGAGACTCACGTTGCATGCGGTGTAGCGCATGCATGCCAGCCTAGAACATTGGAGTCTCCTGTTTCTGCAATCGACTGACATGGTTATGATTTATGATCTAGGGATCAGTGATTGTTTGCTTTAACGACGTGTAGCGGTCATTTCCAATTAATATGAAAAATGCATGACCGCTCATCCTAAATCTGTGGACACAACAGACATCATAATTTTGGTGATCGGCTATAGGGCAATTTATACTAGATAAGTGCGATTGACGCGCGTGCATCTATAAGATTCAGGCTAGGGCCATTCGCATCGCTGAGACGCACGCGTTTAAGGCCTCACAGCGGTCTACGTTCCTTTCACCGAAGATGAACATGGCGCTTTGGCCGATCTTCATAGAAATTCCTTCATAAATGGATACGTGCGTCTGACGCGCGACTGACGCACGCAGTTAGTATAAATTGCCCTTATGCCAGCAAAGTGCTCATTAGGTTTGCATTGACATGCTCGTATAACTCATGTGCTCGGACGGCAGGACACTGCAACTCTAATTTTATGCAAGTTTCTGGGGAAATTCCGAAAAACCTCAACCTTGATGTTTTTCTTGGCAGGCCCGCTAAAGTGCAAAATACCTTTTTTGGACTCTTAAATCGACCGTTGGACAGCACGAAACAACTTGTTTTACGAGCAGAAAGATGTGGGGGAAACTTCTCAAATACTTTTGGCTGTCCAGAAGTCCCAATCGTTCGTGAGTGGTCCCGCTTAGAAAACTGTTTTGCTCATTCAGATGATGATTGGCACGTTCAAAGGTGTAAAGCCACGAAACTTTTGACAATTCGAGCACGTGCTAACTTGTTAAACGTACGGATTTTTGGTTGCATTGACATGTTAAGACGGGCCAGATACTAACATGCACGTGTGTTCCACATGTGAGAACACGTGCAACGCACGTGCATGATCAGCGCAAAGGTGATAACTTTCTGAATGGACTGTAGCTCAGCTTTACTCAATACGGCCCATCTATTTATCGTTTTGGAAATAAATCCTCCGTAGAGTAATGATGCGAGGGTCATTCACCCCAAATTTGGATTAGATCCAGTAAGCTTATCATTGGAATTTTGAAATGGAGTGTTTGAAGCTCGTTCCCCTCTCTGGGTGATGAAAGTCGCCTTCCGAGCTGCGCAAAAGGTGGCGCGCGAAATGCAAGCGGCTCGGCGCGACGAGGCAGCGTGCGACTTGAGGAGTGCGCCCGTCAAGTGCGCCAATTTGAAATTACCGCTCGCCGCCGAAAAAGTGCGGGAACGCCCGCCCACCCCGGCGTCGATTGGCCATCTTCCCCTTATCTCCGCCTATCTCCGGTCACGATTGGCA
Source organism: Ancylostoma duodenale (assembly GCA_000816745.1). Taxonomy (NCBI): domain Eukaryota; kingdom Metazoa; phylum Nematoda; class Chromadorea; order Rhabditida; family Ancylostomatidae; genus Ancylostoma; species Ancylostoma duodenale. Next base: position 40,659 of record KN726232.1, read on the forward strand.
CGTTCTTGGCGCCAGCCGTCCGTTTCGCTGGCTGTCGCGTCGCGTACGCGTGTCGCGGTCATCGCTGAAACGATCTCATTTCAGTCTCGTCGTTACTGACACCAACCTCGACACACAAGATGCGTGAGATCGTTCACGTTCAAGCTGGACAGTGTGGTAACCAGATTGGAGCGAAGGTGAGCAGGGGTAGGATCTCGGCGCGAAAATCCCGCACTTCTGTTGTTTTATGGAGCATTTCTGCTATTTTTGTTATTTTCTACTGGTACTGTACATTTGCGTGATGTATAACTAATAGAACAGTGACTATTTGCGACTAGAATTCTCGTGAGAAGCGCTAATTGTCAAAGTTTTCATTTTCCCGCAATTCTGCAGAATTGCGTCGGCGAAGCGGGAGTCTTCCAGTTTTGAAAGCTTGCAATTTAATTTCTTTGTTTATTTGCCGAATTTTCATTGAAATATACCATGGTTTTGTGTTCACTTGCACATATGGGATTCCACAGGTGAATTTGATTCTGAAATGGAGGTGGAAGTCGTTTTTTATGCTTTACTTACCATTGTTCTGTTTTTGTCTGTGCGAAATCGGAAACTCTTGAAAATTTCGATGATAATCTTACTAATGGTGATCCTAACTACTCACTTCCGGTGAAGTTATTAACCTTTCCCGTTCCCGTAGAAGGACGAAACCTTTTACATTTGAAAAACTGACTATATGGCGCTGAGTCTTCCTCCGTTTTATTCCTTTTTTGTTGTAGCCTGTCCAGTATTTGCTCCACTTCTAACGTCTGGTCTATTTTTTCACTCCTTGGACATGTTTTTCAAAATCTGCGCCTCTTTTCTTTTCGTATAAGTCAAATACAAATAATTCATGTCATGCTGGTGGCTGTTTCACCCATTCATCCATTCATTAAAGCAGTGCTGCCACAGATTTTTGTTGATGTGTAGTTGCATGCTTTATAGTTGAAGCAATTGTTGCTTTTGAGGGAAAAGTGAACCCCTTAGCGAAACGTTGTTTCTGGATTGTTTTTGATTTCCTTAGGGGAAACTGAGACCTCTGTGCATCACCGCTTGCAGAGAGCACCGATAGAGAAGAGGACAAGCAGGGTTTTTTTTTAGAAGAGATGAAAAAGCACTTTCCTGCTTTTTTTTGCGTTCGTCCTTGAAAAAGCGGGCGCGGAAAAAATGTTAGCTGCGTCATGTCCATCGATCGGGTCCTTCAGCGACTCACACTGTGCTTAATTTCAGTTCTGGGAGGTTATCTCCGACGAGCATGGAATCCAACCCGATGGCACATACAAGGGAGAGACCGACCTCCAACTGGAGAGAATCAACGTCTATTACAATGAAGCTAACGGTTAATAGAAGTCTTACCATTAGTTTCTTTTAGTTACTTAGCTTTCACCAAAATTTTGTACAAGTCTAGGAGGAAAGTACGTGCCTCGTGCCGTGCTGGTCGATCTTGAGCCAGGAACGATGGACTCAGTCCGCTCCGGACCCTTTGGAGCACTGTTCCGCCCGGACAACTTTGTGTTTGGGCAGTCTGGAGCCGGAAACAATTGGGCTAAAGGACACTACACCGAAGGAGCAGAGCTAGTTGATAATGTTCTAGATGTAGTACGCAAGGAAGCTGAAGGATGCGACTGCCTTCAGGTATGTTTTAAAAGTTCTGAGTATACCCCATATCTGAAGTGATATTTGTGGCATTTGCAGGGATTCCAACTCACGCACTCGCTTGGTGGTGGTACTGGATCAGGTATGGGTACGCTTTTGATAGCCAAAATCCGCGAAGAGTATCCTGACCGAATCATGTCATCGTTCTCGGTTGTTCCATCGCCTAAGGTTAGTTTTTATTGAGCCCTGCGTTGTTGTTTTTAACTAAAAATCATGCTTGGATTTCATTTGACAGAGAATTGAATGCTAATTTTTGGTGTCATTGTGATTTCTCCATAGGGCGAAGTGTAGAAGCTTACTTCAGAGTGAAACTTAGCATTTGCTAAGAAAGGCAAAATCTGTGCCTAACCTAGTTCTAAAAAATGTGGTTACGAAACAGAACGAACGGTATATTCGTGGCCAGCATCTAAAGCTATCTCTGAATACAAGTTTCCAGTTTTCAGGGAGATTAACTTCCTCTTGTTTGAGATCATTAGACGAGGTCCCCGAGGTGCGCAAATACTTAGAATTGCGAGTAGCCGTCTTTTCTTGATTGATGCCCGTGGTTATCAGTTTCCTTTGCAATTTCCCTTCAATGCAGAGAGTTGACCTCACGTTACTGTAGAAACCCGACATTTTTTAACTGTGTTGAGCCACTCCTTTTTCGATGAGGCTTAGCTTCTCAGAAGAACCTTTACGTTTCAGCTCTTTATTAGTGCCGATGAAGTTTTTATCGCCTACTGCAGCTTGCTAAGAAACACTTATATCCTTCATGAACGGCTTTGCTCGAAAGGGCCCCTAGGAGCTATCCCACATCCAGTGCATTTAGAGTGCTCGCTTGTTTCTGACATGCACATGAACACTTCCTTTTATAGGTCTCGGATACCGTCGTCGAGCCCTACAATGCCACCCTGTCCGTCCACCAACTTGTCGAGAACACCGACGAGACGTTCTGCATCGACAATGAAGCCCTCTATGACATCTGCTTCCGAACACTGAAACTCACCAACCCTACTTATGGAGATCTCAACCATTTGGGTAAGTTTAGCATCTCTCGCAGAATCAGTAGAGGAAGAGGCTGTTATTAAGGTATTTATGGTGGCATTTAATGGCTTATGGTGATAATTAACTTTGGAGCGATCCAGTGAGTCGCCGGAGACGTTTCAGCAGCGTGGTCCGCTCAATTCAATAGGCAGGGGACACAACCGCTGGCTGAAATGACTCATGCGCGTCCGAGTGAATTTCGCAATAGCCCCGGAGGAAATGAAGGCGCATAAATTCTGGAACAATCCACTGCTTCTGGATAGGAGGGGTGTATGCAAATGACCTGATTGTGGTGCTATGAGGATGAGGAGATAGGGATCTGCCCATCTGTTGTGGTCATTGTTGAGTGTGTTGGATTTAGGGCCTAATTGTGAGCGAGATTAGAAGATGTAGAGTTTTTGTGGCCTTGTTTGCTAGTGATTGACGAAAATGTAGAAATGTGGCCCTTGTACCGATAGCTTTACTCGTAGGTGAGATTAGCTGAAACTCATTTAGGGGTAATAAGTGCTCTATAGATCGATTATAGTGATCCTTGATCCTGTTCTCTCGACCGCGTTGTAAGGCCTACCAGCTGCATCTGCTGAACAAATATGGCCTTGAAAAGCGTATCAAATGTCACTGCAAAGTATATGAGGAAAACGTTTGTGTCTCTCCTTAACGAGGGTCAATTTTCCCATAGTGCTTTGCTGGTTCCTTCCAGTGGAGGTGGATATTTTTGCGTTACATGGAGTCCTTCGGAGAAGGCATCGAAGGACTGCCTGCCGCTAATGACCTACAATGTGACGCTTGTAATCAGGGTTGCCGAGTGGGTCCAGCTGACACTCATCAATTTAACGAAACAGCGGGCCCTGTGGCCGGTGATGGAAGCGGCCAGTGTTAGCGCATCGATCTGTGTCGGTCTTTTTATGCCGCTTTCGCATTATCCGGAAGACCGCGGTGGCCAGTCCGAGCACAAAATGAAAGGGACATGTCGTCACCTCTGCGTAGCTGGTGGGTTGGAATGGATTGGGCAAGCGGGGAGCAGTATTAAGTTCATCTCCATGCTTACTGTAGAGGACCAGTTTTTGAGTAGTGGGCTTGCAAGCCAGTAATATATCATTTTTCGTAGCCGCTCGTAGTAATGAGTTTCGCCATTATTCTGCAGTGTTTGGCGCAAAAAGATAATTGGTAGACGTCAAGCGCTGCTATGCTTTTGTTGGAAGCCGATTAAGGGCCGAGGGAAGCGGTATTCAATAAGAGGGTTTTTCTTTACATACACGAAATGTGCTGTGATGCTAGTGGTAAGTTAATAGTCGTTGAAAGTTCCATAGTGTGGGTCGAGGGTCAAGTGGGAATGAAAAAAAATAAGGCGGTGAAAAACAACTAAGGAGTTGACCCTCATCAGACTTTTCCTCTCTCGGCTGGCGCTAAAGGGAATCATAGCCGGCTGATGAGGGTACTCGTCATCTACCTTGGCTTATTTGCTGCTGAGACGATCCCATTCATTCTGGATATAACCTAACTGAGTAACCAAAGAAGTTCGGGTGCACAGATGTTCAAATTTCTAAAACCTAACAATTACATTTTGAGGATTTTCTTTGGCTAGCATAAGCATCCATAAGTAAATACTAAGTATTAGTGTAAGTGTTGGTGTTGGTGTTTTTTCTTTTGTTTAGTTCCCACTTTTTCCTAGGATTCGCTGTGTTTCGCCTACTTCTTATATACAGCACGTTCATGTAACGTATAACTAAAATAAAAAAAATAAAATAAAAATACGCCTCCTATAGCATGAATATGAATTACCTTCGCTATTACATCTTTCCCTTCTGTGCAAAAATTCCATCGTCCCTCATCGTCCCGCCGTGCAAAAATGGGAACTCGCCATTTCTAGGAGCAGATTTCTCTCTTGCAACCTTTTTCCGCCTCCAATCGACCTCATTTGGTAACTTGTATTTGTCTTCTGCCTGAACTTGAGGTAGAAGCCGAAATGTCACTTAAGACGTTCACGAAGGTATCCCGCATTGCATATAGTTATGCTGCTGGCCGCGAAAATACTTGTGTTGGAACAATAAATCCGAAGAAATAAGGAAGGCTGGAGTAGTTGAGATGTCATTGAACCTTTGGACTCAGCAACGTTTTTTTTTCACATTTGTAGTGTCTGTGACTATGTCGGGTGTGACAACCTGCCTGCGTTTCCCCGGTCAACTGAATGCCGATTTGCGGAAGCTCGCTGTCAACATGGTGCCATTCCCACGTCTCCACTTCTTCATGCCAGGATTTGCACCACTGTCGGCCAAGGGTGCGCAAGCATATCGCGCTCTCACCGTTGCGGAACTCACACAGCAGGTGTGCAAGCAAGCTATTTTCGGCTTACTGTAATTTATAGAAGTTTTTGTTGCGCAGATGTTCGATGCGAAGAACATGATGGCCGCTTGCGATCCACGACATGGGCGATACCTCACCGTTGCTGCTATGTTCCGTGGACGAATGAGCATGCGCGTGAGTGAAGGCAATTTGTCTGTGTTCTTGTAGGCGTCTACTGTAGTGTCATCTGTTTCAGGAGGTTGACGACCAGATGATGTCGGTGCAGAACAAGAATTCGTCCTACTTTGTGGAGTGGATTCCCAACAACGTAAAGACGGCGGTGTGCGACATTCCACCACGCGGCTTGAAGATGGCTGCCACTTTCGTAGGTAACTCGACTGCCATCCAAGAGTTGTTCAAGCGCATCTCAGAACAGTTCACAGGTAAACTTTGCTTCATCTAATGACACCATGGGTAACTTTAAGTTTTACTGCTCGATGTTTGCAGCTATGTTCCGCCGTAAGGCCTTCTTGCATTGGTACACTGGAGAGGGCATGGACGAGATGGAGTTCACCGAAGCAGAGTCGAACATGAACGATCTAGTGTCAGAATACCAGCAGTACCAAGAAGCGACCGCCGACGATGAGGGCGAACTCGAGGGAACCGTCGAAAATGACACCTACGCGGAGGAGTGAATACACAGTATCACTATTCAAATGCATCTCATTTCCATAGCAGCTATCAACACTGCGTAATTTGTGTTAACGGTTTCTCGTGCTGATGATTATTATTGTCTTGTTATTACTAATATGTATTATTTGAAAGTTTTCTGTTCTTAAATTATTTTCCGCGAGCTTCCCGATGAGTTAGATAAATTGACCGCCAATTTGTTTGTGTTTCTTTTTTGGCTAAAGCTGGGGTGCGCAGTAACAAATGTCATTCCATAGTGGTGAAAAAATTGTGTAACCGTTGAAAAAGGAAGGATCTGTGAGCGGTGAAGTGAGAAAATGAAGGTGCTAATTTCATATGCAATGTGAAGTTTGGGGATTGGTCACGGATACATCGTTGAGGTTATCCGCGGTAAAGGTGTTAACGTACCTAAATTCGCCCTTTTCGTGGCGCCTATCTACATGTTTACCCATACAGACGTCCATATGCAGCCACTACCGATGGGTATGGGATTACCTGACCTTCCATGATGCATCCGAGTCGTGTTTCAGTTTGCACGAGATCAATATCCGTGCAAGTTATGTACGCTTGCCCGTGGAGACTCATATGAAGGTTTACTGAACTGGTCATGGGTTACACGATGTTAATGCTTGATACATACATCTTCGATCTCATAGCTCGAATTCATTGTACAATGATTTCGGGAGGGCACGATGGAAGAAATCCGCCTCGGTGGGAATTTACAGCGCACGAAATTGCGGAAAGTATGGCCGTGAGGTTTGAAACGATGGGTCCTCACCATTTTCACTCCATCGCAGTTTCTCATGACGATGTTTACTCCCAAAGAAGACTTCTTCCAACAATTCTTGAAGTGAGAGGGAGCATGTGAATCATGCACAATGCTTGAAAAGTGAGCTGGAACATTCATTACTATTGCTGTGCATCCGGCTTTAATCAGTTGGTGGATAACTTTGGCACCAGCTTGACTGGCATGGAGCTAACAGAGCTCTGATCTACTTTAGTGTCACAGTCTATGCAGTTTACGCCTGATCGATATATCGATCTGACGCTGCAAATTAGCGCATCTGCAAACGTGATGGTCAGCAGCTCTGTAATTCCAGTCCCGTTCTTTTTCCCTCGAAAATATGCTTGTGCTTGCTCAACACCTAGCAACTAGTTATATTATTCAATTTAATCAAGAGAAATTTATTACGCCTACAGTTGTGACAATGAAATAGTGCATATACGGAGGTTCATGTGTTATCCAGAAGTACAGTATCCACGCCATATTACTTGAAAAAGAATGTACAGAACACAATTTGCTTTCCTTTCATTTGATGGCTATATTTATTTATTTCATGCATATACAGTGCGCCAAGTGGAAGACAGAGAAGTGAGTAACAGCAAAATAAAGACTGGTAAAAAAACGAGAAGAAAGATAAACATTCGTGGCAACTGAAGGAAAAGAGAAAGGAATCAGGACGTCGTACGCAAGGCATACATAGCCTAATTTTCCTAAAAGGACTGGTCCATTTGTGAACATTTCACGGCAGCCCCTCCAAAAATCTATGCTGATATGATTTTTACAGAAGAAAAGTGGAAATTCAGACGCGTTATGCATTAAATATGTGTTTATTGCAGGAATATGAAAAGGTGAATTCCAAACACGGATATGTTCAGCCTGGGCAACTGTATGTTGATAATATGCATAACAACATGTTTGTCGCAATTGGTTTCCTCTTTCTAGACTTTTGGTTTTCTTCTCAGATTCGTTGAAAAACTTGACCTGATACCAGACCTACTTTTTTCCTAGCATTCATATCTCATGGATTTCCTTCCATATGTCTGCATTTGCATCGAGACACTGTAAACTGTTATTATATGACATGTGGGGAATGTGAGAAATGAACAGTCCTTGTCAGAAACGACGAAAAAAAAAAGACAACACAATCTTGGGAAGTAAGCCTGCAGTTATACTTCCAGAACCTAGCATCGCCAAAGATTGGTGACTTCATTTCTGATACGTGTTGATTGTGGGCCGGTCACGAGTGTCATTCGCCAACTTCGGACCGTCCACAATCGATATGTATCGAAAATGAAATCGCCACCGCGAAGGCGATGCTAGGTGCTGTACTCCTCGAGCAGTATACCCGCAGCTCAAAACTCTCAAAATTCAATGACGGATTTGATACGTCAAAGAAATTGTTGCAGCTGTGTTTGTCGCACATATCCGGTATTCCTCGACCACATCTAAATGCTAGAATGAGATCAGAAACATAATGTGATAAGTGACAAAAACTTGTAGACGAGCAATAAAAGTTTGATTTTCAATTGTTCATTTGCATTTTTATTTATCCATTTCAATAAATGTATTTCATGGTGCACCACCAATAGAACAACCAAATGTCGAAGCACAGAAGCTCGCAACATACCAAATCTCACCTCTTCATCACTCTGGGAAGCACTTAGTTCCGGAACTTTCTTAGTGCGCCGTTGAGACTAAGAGATCCACCGAAAAGCTAGAAAAACTACCAAAACAGACCTCAGAAAAAATGTGGTGAAAAATATAACACTTTAACTTTTGTAAAGGGCTGGCCAGTTTTGGAGTACGATCATTCCTTTTTTGTGGCGCTTTGCCAATATCTCTGGCAGTTCGAAGCTGTGTGTACCAGTAAGCAAACGGATTCCTAATGGCCTAATGGTCATAACGATAAGTTATTACAGAATGCGAAGTGTAAGCATGAAAGTTGCGAATATTCGTGACGCTACGTCACGTCACGAGTTCCTTGTCTGACCCAATTACGCGTACACAGCTGATCCATGCTGCAGATACGATCCATGCATTCTTGCTGACTTTGAAGTTCTTTCTTTTGCCAAGGTTTTTTCGGTGTTAAACGGTTCGTTCAAGCGCTTACATCGTCAACCGGAAGTCGTCCGAGTACTAGGAGCGATGAGGTTTACCCGCGTACAATAAATAGTTAATGCGCTTCTGTGAAGAGCGCGTTATCGCCTCTGGATCGCCGTTTGAAGACGAAAGTGTGACGTCAGAAAGTCCACAATAGGGATCCAACACGATCCACTTCGTCGCTCCGCCTCAGACGCTTATTTCATAGCTTCTATTTGATTTATTGTCAAAAATGGAGAGTTCACTTGTACTCGTTTCATCCCCATCCTCTCTGGACTCACTGATAAGTTAAATTCTTCCGCGGTTTAGAGATTGAGTGATTTGTGTTTAGATATTGAACCAAATCCCATGAATCTTTTAAATGCTCAAGAGAATACATGGTCCTAGTTTAAAATCCTAGTATTATACTTCTATGAGATAGGTCCTGGAAAAAAATAATCATATCGATCACTAGTGAGACGAACTATAAAATCTGCAGAATCTGTTCTTCTGTCTTATGAGTTTTTCCCTCCATGATTCGTGCAACGTCATGGTATTTTTTGTTGTTTTCGATCGCTGCCATTGAAAATGTTTTGTGGCCTTGACATTTTGATAAGCACGTAAGGTTCCTGGAAGAGTAAAATGAGTTGTGCTATTAGAAAACTGGGTTCAATTCACTTTCCGCAAGTCTTTGAGTTTATTCATTCTTAATTACTTAATTGTACTTGTTCTATTTGTATGTTTGATTACTATTTAGTTATACCTGTGATTTTCTGAATTTTTGGGCTAGTACAAATCAGTAGATCTCTTCTGATTTTCGCGAATATAATTGGATCAAATAAACGTCTACTGTAAGCACATATACAAATTTGTCGCATAAGTAGCTCGAAGCTCCGGAAGAGACATTTACTCTGGTGATTTTACACCGGCGGTTTCCGCCTAAATTGCTCGGAAAAGTGTGAGGAATCCTGGAGAAAATTAGGCGGAATTTAGTGGAGTTCTAGAGGGAATTTAGCCGGAATTTACACGAATTCAGGTGAGAACGCGGAAGTTCGTGTCGAAACATAAAAGGCAATTCCACTAGTTTCCTTTTAAGTTCTATGTAAATTCTGATTAATTCCTGCCACACCCTTGCATATTCACCCAGAATTTCTGCCGGAGATCACCGGTATTGAGACTAAGTGGGCTGGAAACAGCTAAAGGTTATTTTCACGAAAACAAGGGGCACTGATCAGCAATAGTACATTGAACACAAAAACATAAAGAAATTCACAGTCACAAGTCAATCCTTAAAAGTTCTCGCGTTATTCACCACTGTCCAGATTTACCCAAAATTTAGGCGGAATTTTGGAGAAATCCGCCGGTAGTTTTGAGAACGCACGATTTACACGAGATTTAACCGGAATTTACCCAGAAACCGGCGGAGTTTCGAGAAATACACGATTTACACGGACTTTTCCAGGAAATCAGGCGGAAACCTCCGGTGTGAAATTACCAGAGTTTGTATTGTGTAAATATCTCTAATTTTTCCGTTATTCTGTTGGTCTGTCAATTTTTCTGCTATAATTGGGCTATTTAAAGATTTGATTTTGAAAGTGTCCAAATATGTATTACCCAAAGTTTCTAAGTATTTATTAGTAGCAATATGTTCTCATTGCTCGCTATTCATCATATTCTTTTTATGCTGAAGATCTTATCAGAATTCTTCATTCTCCTAATAATAGTGCAGCAATTCACATATATCCTGCCTTTTTCATTTGTGACTGTTATTCTCCCGGAGAATTGCCCTCTATGCATCCTTGGTGCAATACCGTACTCGGTTCAGATGATTCTTCGATTAGGAGCAGTTTTCTTTTTTCTCTGCATCCTCACAATTTCTGCAGCATTTCGATTGAAACGGGATTTTATGTACGTTTCGGACGTAAACGGTACGGATGCTGATTGCTTTCAGGTTGGTATTTCAGAATTATTAAAATTCGCTACTAGTTTGAAAAAAAACAATGATGACCTTGTATAAGTAAGAAGAGAACCAAATACTATCTTAAGATTATCCATTCCTCTTCATTTTCCAGGAAAACTTTTTTTGTTGGCAGACATGCAAAATTAGTGTTGTTTCGTGGGCCTATTTGCCTATTGATTTTGTTGTAGATGAGAGGTCATATTGATTGATACTGTCCAGTAAGTGGTCCGGTGGCAGGAAATACGTTTAAACTATAAATATCGATCGGACAGAATTTTGCAAGTGCCATCGGTGACTAAGAGGGAAGGCTTTGCATTGCGAGTTAATCGGTCTTCGACGAAAATCTTCAGCAAGTGCGGGAGGAAAAATGCAACCGTGCGTACGAAGCGCCTGACACAGTCATTTTCTATGAATCACCCAAGAGAGATATACCATGCATTATGTACCTACGTAATCTACTAGTAGGGTAGCCCTGCTGAGGAGTTGATCCAGAAATTCTATGGTTTCTAAGCAGTACCCACATGCTCGAACGTTTTGATCTAAATGCTACAATTACAAAAGACAGCAGGGCCTTTAATAGCGGTAATGCTACGGAATCCGGAGCCTCTGGAAGTCGATCCAGTTCCAGGCGATGACTAAGCGCTTTTCCGTCGGAACGTAGATCGATCAAGCAGGAATTGTCGCAGATGGGGAGCGATATGTTTGAAAGGTTCTTATTAGCGCACAATTCATTCATGCCATGCTTATCTCAGGAGGAACCTTTGGTCAGCGACGCAAAGACGGTTTTGTTGGGAATGACTGCTGGTGTGATTCCCCCCCCCCCCCTCTACCTCGCCTAGCTCTTTTCACGAGTATTTGAGCGAAAACTCGCTCTGAGAGCTTTACTCTCAGAAATCGCGTGCTCAATTGCTCGATCGCTTCTGCTTGTGCAACTAAGGGGGGGGGGGGAGGGGAGAGGAGGTACATATGAGAGGAAGAAGGAGACTCCATGTTTCGGATCATCTTGAGGCAACGATGATGTCTGCCCTTTTTACAGAGTTGGCAGGTACAACAGCATATTTAGTGTGCTGATAATAAATATGAAGTCTATCTCGCACGCTGTAGCCTATCTGTAATACTGAGAAACTGCAACACCGTGAAAAAAATATAAAAGATGGGTGCCATATTCATGCTCAGCATGTCAAGTGACCCTACGCTGTGAGTTTCGCCTGATTCATAGGGGAAATACGTCTTGAATAACTACAGTGGGCCTACAATGCTTCGCTACAAATTGGATGTCATATTCGTGACCTGCGTACGAAGTAACCCCTGCAGGGGAAATTTGGGAAAATTCCACTGAGGGGAAGGAGTCAAAGCAGGTCGGATCTACCATTGTCCGCTATGCGTTAAAGACTTATTATACGATTTTTATAATTTCTTGGCGGAGATTGTCTGCAATTAATTCGGTTTTCTAAGCAGAGCGGTAGAACGATGTTCTTTTTTGATGTTCTGAGATTGCGCCAAAAAGTGACTAATGTGGATGTCATATACACAGAGTTCAACTGCCTGAAAGATATGACAGGCAACACCCATTCAATGCAGCATGCAGATTTCCTATATATTAGGTTGTCGGGAAGGTTCTCCCGGTTTTCGAAACTGTGCTTTTTTAACTCCACACTGCTTTGCAGCAACCTATCTTTTGTATGTATAAGGAAGTCAGGTATATGCGAGTTTATTATTATCATTACCTGCAAACTCCTGCACAATCCCTTCCAGGAATATGGAACTTTCAAAGCAGTACATTTGCGGCCTTTTAGTATACAGCTTCCAAATTGGTGAATCAGCAACAGCATCCAGTCGCCGTACTAACGCGGTATTTGCGGTACAGTACAGTGGCCGGACGCACTGCACAAGATTGGTCCAGACGCCTTCATGTTGGAGACTTCAACCTCAATGTTTCCGCATGGTCGAGACCCGCATCCAGAGTCGACAACGGTCGGTTGCGGCAGCTGGTAGATTCATATCCATGGCAAACTGTGTGTGAAAAAAACGCAAATGTTGGATGTTCACTCTGCCGCCGTCGCCGATCACGTGCGTCAGTTGGGAAGTTATCACAGTGGGTGATGATGATTTGACGGCACGCGATCTTCAGCGATGTGGAGAGGTGGCTATTGAATTGCGCTCGTACAGGAACACTGAAAACCGGCTGAAGTTCATCTTCACAGGAGATGAGAAGTTATGTTTGTACGTCAACATCAAGCACCATCGACACTGAGTTAACAAGGATGAGCAGCCTGAGCCGCAGCCGAAGACAGGTGATCCCCCTCTGAAGGTTGTAGTTACTGCTTGTTGTAACAGCAAAGGCATCGTCCACTATGCGCCACTGCCACGCGACACTGCCCTCACGCTAGACCTGTTCCATCAGCAGCCGGAGAGATTGGCCGCAAAAATTGCAGAGAAGAGTCCGAATCACGGCAAGATCCGATTTCTATACAAAGATATTCGTCCACACACTGAAAGAGTGACTTGCCAGAAGCTGCCCGACTTTGGTTGGAAGGAGTTGATCTAAACATCGTACAGCCTTCACCTTGCGCCAAAAGATAACCACCTTCTCCCGTCCCTTTCTAACGCCATGCAAGGTGAAGCGTTTGATAATGGAGATGACTTGAATCGCTGGCTGAACAACTTTTTCGAGTCAATGTCAGAACACTTCTATGCCGAAGACATAGAAACGCTCTAAGGAAATGGGTGAAGAGTGGGAGGACGTGATGTTCGTTTATACATTTCTTAATGTGCTTTCGTTTTTTCTTTGAAAAGTCAAGAAAATGTGCTGTTCCGAAAACCGCGAGGACTTTCCCGACAACTTAATATTATATTAGGTTGTCGCGAAAGTTTCCCGCCACTCACTTTCGTGTATTGCCAATTCTTTCGGGATTATCCCTGGACTTTCTTTCCAAGACCTATATAGAGGCCAGTTACTAGTCTACTCACACCGAATTTGCCCCACCATTCTGTTGGGTTTATGACAGAAAAAATAATCACTGACTACAAGCATTTCTGCTGCTCCAGATTTGCGAGCTCAGGAAACGCAGCTACGGAAACGATGCTCCAAAAAACTTATGATGTACGATAGTTCTCTCCTCTACCTCTTAGTATACGGTAAAGATTTGGCTCCACAAGTTAAAAGACGGCGGGTTGGACTTGAGACAGACCGCGATCCGGCAGGTAAGGTAAAGTGAATCACGAGCCCCTCCTAGAGCTGATTAAAGAGAAATCATGGGTACCCGCAAATCGGTAAAGGGACCTCAGTGCTATCACAGTACAATAGCCTTCCATCCATATTTCTTCGGAGAAAAGAAAATATGGCTCATGTGTTCATCACGGTTTGAGTCACCACAAGCTTCAAGCGCGTTAGGGGCGCGCTTCAACTCTTTAGCTTTTGACGGAAAACTGCATTCGCTTTCCCAACTTGGTTACTAGTGACCAGAAGTTGGCTCCTTATGTAAATCACATGAGGAAATGTGGTTGGTTCGGACGCCGTTGACCATGGACTCCACCGCCAAAACGAGAACTACCTCACCAGAAGGCAATGTTCAATATTTGGTAGAATTGCGAAAGAACCACTCATTGAAAGCTGCTGACGACAAACCCTTCTGTTACCGCAGGAGTTCTTCTTAGTAATGGTGGCACATATCTAGCGAAATTGTCAGTTATATTGAAGAAGAAAAATGAATTCGAAAGAGAAGGCTGAAAGTGGCGGGGAACTTTCGCGACAACCTAATAGTTAGTAGAGAACCACAGCAAATGTTCTATTGTTTGAGATACATGCTTTTCTGAGCTTACACATCTAATAAATCTGGCACATCGTAAAATTTTCTTCGGTAATTCTTCCTCGAATGACCAATTCGTATCAATTTTCAGCGATGTAACTCCAAATTTCAACATGATTTCGAGTACAGTTTCAACATGTCCGCCACTGTTTTCTACGACTTCCCATTTCATCCACTGGTATTAGATCACAACACATTCCTGCTTTATTGTAAACTTGCTGAACAACGTACTAAATGCTATGTGGAGCAGTGCAAAGACACGGTAAGTCTCGGTTAATGATTTGTTTGCTTGATAGAGAGATAAGTCTTAATTTTTTCAGTCAGCTGACACAGTTTTCTCACCATCGAACTTCATATGCTCATTTAAACGTACGCATTTCACCGAAGTGCGACAATGCTTGGCTGATGCCGAACCGATTACATTTTTGAAGGTGGGTGAGAACTCTCGATCTATGTCGTGGGATACAGCGCAGAGTTGAAAAATGGTCATTTTTTAGGCAGATTAGACAAAATTCGTAATCGTCATGTGCGTGTCTGAAATCACGCGAAGAATCAAGTTGAAAAATGGTCATTTTTTAGGCAGATTAGACAAAATTTGTAGTCGTCATGTGTGTCTGAAATCACGCGAAGAATCAATGTTGTCGAGTTTTCACCAATAGTAGTAGTGACAGGAAATATGGTAAAGCTGCCGCTATAGTCCACGTGGAGTATAACATCCTACGTCGCAGTCGACAAGACGGCATCGATTTGGATAAGTATCGATTAACGGTGCAGCGATGCATTGCTCAAAATCGATAGGTGTCAGAATCGATGTAGCTGGCGATTCAGAGTGCTACGCTTCACGTAGAGTATAGCGGCAGTCTACATTAAGTTGTAGCTCCATACGAAAATGGGCAGGACAATCTCGTCGCCATGCAAGTGATGGTGTCCTTACAAAGGATGCGATAATCTATTATTTTCACCGAAACGAAAGCAGGAAACATTACTTACTCTGTATGGTGTTGGAATAGTAGATTTACGAATACTCTGCTTGACTTGTGTTCCTCTGCAACCTAACTCATCACGAGAATTTCGAAGTCTTTCGTTTCAGTGCGACCACCAATGTCACGATGAGGTGGTGCGAGCGAATAGTGAGGACAAGAATAATGGGATGAACCAGGTAGTTGGCACTGTGAAGATCAATTTTTCGATTACATTGCCCTATTGATCTAGAGATACTAGAACCCATCTAGGTTTTCTCCTCTACCGATCTCACCCGTTATGAGAAGGAACTTGGTATGCTGTGCTCATTTCAAACATGCTATCTTCAGTGCATGATACCAATAGTTGACGAAGTGAGTTTATCGGCGCATCTTGATCAACCTGGAGTCAAGAGCAACTTTAAGGTTTGCGTGCCGGAAATGGCTCAGAAAACCGTGGATTTGGTGAGATCATTTGTACACTGGCATGCCACTGACATCTCAGACTGGCATGCAGTCGCCGGACATTTTGAAGCTCTACCTGAGAGTTGCCGACAAATTGCTGGTGTACAGCCGGATCCCGTCTTACAGTTGATAAATCGAGAATAGTTCTGATGATTTTCTACCAATATTATAATAATAAATACATACTTTACTGAGATCAAAGTATATCACATTCACGGACTTTCGCAAACTTAAAGCATTTATCCAGTCAAAAGAGCAGTCCAGTAGTTGGGCACAAGTAGAGGATGATTTTAGGAAACCAAACTGTTCAGGAGAGATGAGCTGATATTCATCAAACCAATCAAGTAATTTGTCCTTAATAATTTTTTCAATGACTTTACAGGGCGTAGGTGTAATACTGATTGGGCGAAAATCTTCCACGCGACATGCATCTGGTTTCTTGGGTGTGGCAGTCACAGTTGATTTTTTGCACAAAAGGGGGACCTCACACAGCATAATGGACAAATTGAATGTATGGGCAAGTGGTACAGCAAGCTTTAATGCAAACATTTCATAAAAAATTGATAGAATTCCGTCCGATGGTATTGAGGAAGAACACTTCAAATTTCTTAAGTACTTGACACTTGGGAAGGATATATTGCATCCATGGAAAAACAAGCATTGCACAATGGAGGGACTGTTGGGGAAGTTTTCTTAGATGCGGTGTAGACGGAAGCGAAGAAGCGGCTCAATAAGTTCGCTTTCTCCCGATCATTATGACTGATAGGCCCATCACCATCAACCAGAGCATTCACGGTTTTCTTCCTTTTCAAAATATTACTAATGTGAGCGTATAAATTCTTCATATTAACTGAACTCGCAAGTTTCCGCTCCTTATAGGCTAGAAAGCGCTTGAGGTGAAAGTTGAATTTATCGCAAGTAGCTTCATATTGGGCAGAATTGAGCGGGTCTTCAAGTTCTTCGAACAATCTTTGCTTTTGATAGTAGAGGTTGCGTATATGTTTGGGGTAGTTCGTAAAACTGGGTTTGACCCTTTTGAAAGGGACGAAGCGACTGATGAGGTCAAGCAAAATATTCGTAAACCTCTCATACACGTCATCGATAGACTCGTAAGTGTCAACAGTACGAAGCCAATCAATACGTGCAAGCTCATCGGCAATCGATCTACAATGGGCATGGGCAAAATCGTATTGTGGAATATTTGTACCAAAGTTGATCGAATGTTTGAGTGTAAACGATACGATTTTGTGATCGGTACATCCCAGCGGGGGCAAACGACATACATTAGAAATGAGGTCACTAGGACCCAGTATTACATCCAAGACAAAATTACCACAAGTAGGGAGATCCACAAATTGCTCTAGAGACAAAGACGAGAAGAGGTTTAAAAACTGCTGCGCACAGGCATTTTTAGACACCTTGTTTTTCCAATCAATTTCTGAATTCAAACCTCCCAAAATACACACTTGGGTAGGGACGGATTTCAAATCAGAGAAGAGCTCCAAAAGCTGGGTATCATTATTTGCATTATGATTTGGTGGACGGTAGACAAGCACAAAGCCACTGGACTCAAAATGGTTGAGGTTCATGTCCAAATATAGAACGTCAGCAACAAGGTTCAGTGCATTAAACTAAACTCTCCTTACCTTAAACATCGAATGCACTATAGCACACACACTGCCACCTCTTCTTTTTGGTCTGTCTTTTCGAAAAACATTGTAAGGCAAGTCGGCAACAATCTCGGAGTCTGCGATATTACTATTGAGCTATGTCTTGGTCAAAAAGATAACATGTGGTTTAAGCATGGATAAAACATAATGAAGATTAGAAATCTTTTTCATAATACTACGGGCATTTAGCAACAAAGAGGTGGAATTCTTCAAACCAGGCGCGTTCAGGCGTTTTTTTACCCGTAGAACTACGAATGGCTGGAATATCGCTGACTCTTACAACCTCATTTTTATAAACGACAAGGACACGTTCATGGTGGTTCATGGTGGTTTATGGTGTAATCTAGTTAACTCACGAGCTTCAGCTTGAAGTTCTTGATCTTTCTTCCTCTCCTCGGCTGACATAGATCTTCGGATGTACACGTCCTTGAGTTGGGGCAGAGTCCGCAGAATTTTAGCCTTCCTCAACACAGCAAAGTAAGGTGTATGACAGGGAAACACGCACTTGACTAGGCGTGGCCTATTATCGATTTGCCTACCTAATCTTTAGACCTCAACTGGGCGCACGTCTATATCAAGCGCGTCCAGGATCGCAGAAACCGTTTTGTCAGTGGAAATTGTGCGCTCAGAAAGTAGAGTATTAGTATCGCCTCCAGATATTAGGGTGGTCAGAAAGTCTTGAGCCGATTTTTCTTGGAAGTTCCAGAATTTTTGGTTATTGATCGGTACCCATGACCTACCATGTGGTATTTGTAGACCAAACTCGGGGCTTCTCCATAATAGGCATGTGTCG